>JAXCGZ010021020.1:0-94742 GCA_037179515.1 Halocaridina rubra | reverse complement strand
TACAGTAACAATCACCAGTGTCACAACAACAGTTATGGTAACTGTTATGAGAATGATGATTCACACATACAAGCATACACATATATATGTGCACATACCTGCATATATATATGCAGACACATGCACACATTGAACAGTTCAGAAAAGAGTTCCAGGAGCTGAATATGGAAAATGATGCCATGAAAACGTCCTTTGCTGATGCACTAAAGGGGAATGTGGCAGTAAAAGAGGCTGTAAAGGTGGTGGCACTGGAAAACATACAAGCAGTTGACTATAAAGAGACAGTAATTGAAAAAATGAAAGACGTTGTGATGGAAAGGGCAAACCTACTCATCAGACAGGCACTTGATAAGGAGAAGACAGTGGTAATCTCAGGCATAAGTGAATCCCAGGAGCCAACATGGCAGGGGAGACTTGAAGAAAATAAAGCTAACGTTGTAGACCTGATAAGAAAGCTTGGAGTAGTATGTGGTCCTGAGGATATTGTAAACATACACCAACTAGGTAAATATTCGAGGGAAGGAAAAACGAGACCAACAAAAGTAACCTTTGAGAGAGGGGAGACATGTAGGGAAATATTGTTGAGAAAAAAAAGTCTAAAAGACCTTCAAGAATGCAAAGAAGTGTTCATTAGACGATACAGAACACAGGAAGAGATGGGAAAGATCAAAAACTTGTTGCAAGAGGCAAGAAGGTTAAATGATGAAAGAAATGAAGAAGAGAAGAAAAATTTTCGTTACAGAATACTTCCAGACAAAGGGGAGATAAAGAAGATAATGACAGAAGATCAGGGGATGGGGCCTCATTAAGATTGTTATACACAAATGCTGATGGATTAGCTGGTAAGGCAGTAGAATTAAAAGATAGGATTCACAACAGTAAGGCAGATATAGTAGCAATTACAGAGACTAAGTTGAGTGAGGACATAAACAGTGTCACAGTTTTTCCTAAGGGCTTCAGAATACTAAGGGTCGAAAGATCTGAGAGGACTGGTGGAGGGATAGCACTGCTCATAAGTGAGAGGATTCAAGTTGAAGAAATAAACTTGGCTATAGAAAGTGAGTTCAGGGAATTTCTTGTTGCTCGCATAAATACTGGGTCAGAGAGCATTATAATAACTGTTGTATACAACCCACCAAGGAACCAAAATAGGCTTGAAATTTATGAGGAAAGTCATATAGGTACGAATGAAGTCATAAACTCAGTTGTTAACATGGCGCGGGAGAAAAAATGTAGGATTTTGATTATGGGAGACTTTAATCATAAAGAGATAGATTGGATAAATCTTGACCCACACAGTGGTGAGGACTCATTTGGGGCAAGATTCCTAGATTGCGTACAAGGGAATTTCCTACACCAACATGTAATAAACCAACAAGAGCCAGGGGTGGGGATGAGCCATCACTACTTGATCTGGTGTTCACAGATAATGTGTTGAATATTGAAAATATTGAGTATGAACCACCAATTGGAAAGAGTGACCACTGTGTGTTGTTGATGGAGTATATCATTGAAGATATTCTTCCTGAGAGTAGAGGCACTGAGGACATGAGGAGGAACTATCCGAAAGGAGATTACATCAAAATGAATGAGCTTTTTGCAGTTATTGACTGGAGAACCTTATTTTACAACAAATCTGTACAAGAAATGTATGACATCTTTTGTGAGAAATATGGGAAGATAGTAGATTGCTGCATACCTGTCACCAAAGTAGGTGTAATTCATGCCAGAGAGAAATGGTTCGATAATGGGTGTAAAAGAGCTAAGGAGTGGAGAGACAAATGCTGGAAAAGGTATAGGAGGAGAAAAAACATAAATGCCTGGCAAACCTACAAAAGAGCAAGAAATGACTACCTAAGTAAAAGGAGAGAGGCAGAGAGAGATTATGAGAGGGACATCACCAGGAAGGCTAAAGAAAATCCCAAGCTTTTCCACAGCTTTATCAGAGGAAAACTGAAGGTAAAAGAACAGGTTTTAAGGCTAAAGAGAGCGGATGGAAGCATCACTGAGACAGACGAAGAGATCTGCAAAGAATTGAACAAGGAGTTTCAGTCAGTATTTACAGTAGAAAATACCCCACCCCCTCAGACTGCAGTGATAGAAGCTCAAGGGCCGGTATTAGAGAACATCAACCTTACAGCCACAGAGGTATGCAAAGCGCTGATGGATTTAGATGTTCATAAAGCTACAGGTCCTGATGACATATCCCCTCATGTGCTTAAAAAATGCGCAAACACAATATCAGTGGCACTAAGTATCATATTTAAGGAGTCACTGGAGTCGGGGGAGATTCCAAGATGCTGGAAACAAGCAAATGTGATACCTATCTTCAAAAAGGGAAGGAGGGATACGGCTCTGAACTATAGACCAGTTTCCTTGACCAGCATAGTTTGCAAACTTATGGAGAAACTACTAAGGAAACATATCTCTCTTCACTTGGAATCCTTCAACTTTTTGTCAGTGAGGCAACATGGCTTCAGAGAAGGAAGATCAACAGTAACAAACTTATTAGAATTTTATGATGAGGTAAGCCAAATCTTACAGGAAAGAGAGGGCTGGGCAGATTGCATATTCCTAGACTTCCAGAAAGCGTTTGACACTGTTCCACATGGGAGACTTATTAGGAAGCTGCAATCAATGGCTAGAATAGGTGGAAATGTCTTGGAATGGATAAAAACTTACTTAGAAGGAAGGGAACAGAGGGTTAGAGTAAGACACTCAGTGTCTGAATGGAGAAGAGTTAGTAGTGGAGTTCCACAGGGTTCAGTTTTAGGGCCACTTTTGTTCCTTGTATATGTAAATGACCTACCAGAGTCTGTAAATTCATTCATGAATATGTTTGCAGATGATGCAAAGATTGTGAAGAAAGTAAAAAACGAGAACAATGGTAGAGAACTTCAGGAGGATCTAAATAATCTGCATGAGTGGTCAGAAAAGTGGCTAATGAAATTCAATACCTCAAAATGTAAGGTAATGAGAATGGGTACAAGTGCAAGAAGGCCCAAGCTTGACTACTCGGTGGCTGGAGTACAACTTCAAGAGACAGAAAATGAGAGAGATCTAGGAGTAAACATACTGGCAGATTTGTCTCCAGAAATACATATAAATGGCGTAGTAAGAGCAGCATATGCATTCTTATCAAATGTAAGGGTAGCCTTCAGGCACATGGACAAGGAAATGTTCAGAAATATTTATGTAACCTATGTGAGGCCAAAACTCGAATATGCAGCCCCCTTTTGGAATCCGCACTTGAAAAAGCACATAGCTAAGCTTGAAAAAGTTCAAAGACATGCCACGAAACTGGTGCCAGAAATACGCAATCTCGGTTATGATGAGAGGCTGAGGGAATTAGACTTGCCATCACTCGAAGCTAGAAGAGTAAGGGGGGATATGGTGACAGTCTTTAAATTCCTTCATGGTTATGATAGAGTGGATAGGGATCAATATTTCGATATGGCTGGCTCTAGAACTAGAGGTCATAGTTTGAAGCTTCGTAAGAAAACTTGTTTGCAGGATGTAAGGAAATACTTTTTCAGTGTAAGAGTAGTTGATAATTGGAATTGGCTAAGCGAGGAGGTAGTTAACGCTATCTCAATCCATAGTTTTAAAGACAGGTATGATAAGTATCACTAAGTCTAAAAATGGAACCGATCAGGAGACGGGAAGATACGAGCTTTGGGCTCTTTCCCGTAAACACAATTAGGTAATCACAATTAGGTAATCACACACATGCACACATGAAAATACCTAATTATAGTAATAATCATGAAGTTAATGATTATAATAACAATCACTAGTGTCACAACAGTATTCATACCAACAGCTATAGGAATAGTGATAGACATATACATGCATACCCGTATATATGGACATGTACCTGCACACATTCAAGAATGCAAAGAAGTGTTCATTAGACGATACAGAACACAGGAAGAGATGGGAAAGATCAAAAACTTGTTGCAAGAGGCAAGAAGGTTAAATGATGAAAGAAATGAAGAAGAGAAGAAAAATTTTTGTTACAGAATACTTCGAGACAAAGGGGAGATAAAGAAGATAATGACAGAAGATCAGGGGATGGGGCCTCATTAAGATTGTTATACACAAATGCTGATGGATTAGCTGGTAAGGCAGTAGAATTAAAAGATAGGATTCACAACAGTAAGGCAGATATAGTAGCAATTACAGAGACTAAGTTGAGTGAGGACATAAACAGTGTCACAGTTTTTCCTAAGGGCTTCAGAATACTAAGGGTTGAAAGATCTGAGAGGACTGGTGGAGGGATAGCACTGCTCATAAGTGAGAGGATTCAAGTTGAAGAAATAAACTTAGCTATAGAAAGTGAGTTCAGGGAATTTCTTGTTGCTCGCATAAATACTGGGTCAGAGAGCATTATAATAACTGTTGTATACAACCCACCAAGGAACCAAAATAGGCTTGAAATTTATGAGGAAAGTCATATAGGTACTATTGAAGTCATAAACTCAGTTGTTAACATGGCACGGCAGAAAAAAATGTAGGATTTTGATTATGGGAGACTTTAATCATAAAGAGATAGATTGGATAAATCTTGACCCACACAGTGGTGAGGACTCATTTGGGGCAAGATTCCTAGATTGCGTACAAGGGAATTTCCTACACCAACATGTAATGGAACCAACAAGAGCCAGGGGTGGGGATGAGCCATCACTACTTGATCTAGTGTTCACAGATAATGTGTTGGATATTGAAAATATTGAGTATGAACCACCAATTGGAAAGAGTGACCACTGTGTGTTGTTGATGGAGTATATCATTGAAGACATTCTTCCTGAGAGTAGAGGCACTGAGGACATGAGGAGGAACTATCCGAAAGGAGATTACATCAAAATGAATGAGCTTTTTGCAGTTATTGACTGGAGAACCTTATTTTACAACAAATCTGTACAAGAAATGTATGACATCTTTTGTGAGAAATATGGGAAGATAGTAGATTGCTGCATACCTGTCACCAAAGTAGGTGTAATTCATGCCAGAGAGAAATGGTTCGATAATGGGTGTAAAAGAGCTAAGGAGTGGAGAGACAAATGCTGGAAAAGGTATAAGAGGAGAAAAAACATAAATGCCTGGCAAACCTACAAAAGAGCAAGAAATGACTACCTAAGTAAAAGGAGAGAGGCAGAGAGAGATTATGAGAGGGACATCACCAGGAAGGCTAAAGAAAATCCCAAGCTTTTCCACAGCTTTATCAGAGGAAAACTGAAGGTAAAAGAACAGGTTTTAAGGCTAAAGAGAGCGGATGGAAGCATCACTGAGACGGACGAAGAGATCTGCAAAGAATTGAACAAGGAGTTTCAGTCAGTATTTACAGTAGAAAATACCCCACCCCCTCAGATTGCAGTGATAGAAGCTCAAGGGCCGGTATTAGAGAACATCAACCTTACAGCCATAGAGGTATGCAAAGCGCTGATGGATTTAGATGTTCATAAAGCTACAGGTCCTGATGACATATCCCCTCATGTGCTTCAAAAATGCGCAAACACAATATCAGTGGCACTAAGTATCATATTTAAGGAGTCACTGGAGTCGGGGGAGATTCCAAGATGCTGGAAACAAGCAAATGTGATACCTATCTTCAAAAAGGGAAGGAGGGATACGGCTCTGAACTATAGACCAGTTTCCTTGACCAGCATAGTTTGCAAACTTATGGAGAAACTACTAAGGAAACATATCTCTCTTCACTTGGAATCCTTCAACTTTTTGTCAGTGAGGCTACATGGCTTCAGAAAAGGAAGATCAACAGTAACAAACTTATTAGAATTTTATGATGAGGTAAGCCAAATCTTACAGGAAAGAGAGGGCTGGGCAGATGGCATATTCCTAGACTTCCAGAAAGCGTTTGACACTGTTCCACATGGGAAACTTATTAGGAAGCTGCAATCAATGGCTAGAATAGGTGGAAATGTCTTGGAATGGATAAAAACTTACTTAGAAGGAAGGGAACAGAGGGTTAGAGTAAGACACTCAGTGTCTGAATGGAGAAGAGTTAGTAGTGGAGTTCCACAGGGTTCAGTTTTAGGGCCACTTTTGTTCCTTGTATATGTAAATGACCTACCAGAGTCTGTAAATTCATTCATGAATATGTTTGCAGATGATGCAAAGATTGTGAAGAAAGTAAAAAACGAGAACAATGGTAGAGAACTTCAGGAGGATCTAAATAATCTGCATGAGTGGTCAGAAAAGTGGCTAATGAAATTCAATACCTCAAAATGTAAGGTAATGAGAATGGGTACAAGTGCAAGAAGGCCCAAGCTTGACTACTCGGTGGCTGGAGTACAACTTCAAGAGACAGAAAATGAGAGAGATCTAGGAGTAAACATACTGGCAGATTTGTCTCCAGAAATACATATAAATGGCGTAGTAAGGGCAGCATATGCATTCTTATCAAATGTAAGGGTAGCCTTCAGGCACATGGACAAGGAAATGTTCAGAAATATTTATGTAACCTATGTGAGGCCGAAACTCGAATATGCAGCCCCCTTTTGGAATCCGCACTTGAAAAAGCACATAGCTAAGCTTGAAAAGGTTCAAAGACATGCCACGAAACTGGTGCCAGAAATATGCAATCTCAGTTATGATGAGAGGCTGAGGGAATTAGACTTGCTATCACTCGAAGCTAGAAGAGTAAGGGGGGATATGGTGAAAGTCTTTAAATTCCTTCATGGTTATGATAGAGTGGATAGGGATCGATATTTCCATATGGCTGGCTCTAGAACTAGAGGTCATAGTTTGAAGCTTCGTAAGAAAACTTCTTTGCAGGATGTAAGGAAATACTTTTTCAGTGTAAGAGTAGTTGATAATTGGAATTCGCTAAGCGAGGAGGTAGTTAATGCTATCTCAATCCATAGTTTTAAGGACAGGTACGATAAGTATCACTAAGTCTAAAATGGAACCGAACAGGAGACTGGAAGATACGAGCTTTGGGCTCTTTCCCGTAAACACAATTAGGTAATCACAATTAGGTAAACACACAGATGCATACATACAAATACTTGTATACTCACATGCAAACATGCATACATATACATGCACACAAATACACATATGCACATGAGCATGAATGAATACCCATGTATGCACACTTACATACATGAACACATGAATACACATACACACAAACATCAGTACAGTAATATACTTATGCATGTTTGCATAAGCATGCATATGCACAGAATATTTTTGTACATATTTGCACAGAGCAGCACACGACCACATACATACAAATACACACGTGTGTATGCTCACATACACATGTGTGTACGTATACATCGATACATACATGCAGACGTACTTCCATGTACACTCGTATACATACATGCAGTCAAATATACACAAACATACGCACACACGTATATGCATATACATATACATATACACATACACCCACATACCTACATACATGAGAATCTCCTTATATATGCATGCACATGCACACACACACACATATCTATTTATGAAGAAAAGGTATGACATAGAGATAAGAGACAGGTTCATTGTAGTAAGAAGGGTGTGATTAATTAGAAAGAAAGAAAAAAAAATTAAAGAATAGAAAGTTGGGAGAGTGATATCTGCATCTAATTATCTGCAGTGTTAAGGAATTTTACCTGTTCAAGTATGAGGGCTTTACCTTTGTCTTTAGCAGCTCGTGGTATTCGGGTTCTTTGAGCTATTTCCTTGTCACTGCCATTATCATTTTGAGATGATATAGGACAAACCTTAAATGATTCATTTGTCATGTTTTCAAGCTGAATCATTAATGTAGCTACTTGCTCTTTTAAGTTTTTGAGCATCTTTTCATAGGAGTTATTTTTGCACTGTAGTTCTCGGTCGTTATCTCTGATAGTTTGTTCATTCACTGCTACAATTTGTTCATTCACTGCTACGATTTGTTCCTTCACTGCTACAATTTGTACCTGAACTGCTTCATCTGTAGTTGTCAGTAATGATTCACCCTCGGCAGATCCTGTATCTTGGCTCTCCGAGGTGATACTATCTTCATTCTGCTGGGAACAGTTATGCTCCCACATATTTTCAGTGACTGTGCCACATCGTGAGCAAGTCCGGGACCGAGGAGTTGTTGTGATGGGCCCAGCAGTCTCTGCTGAACATTTTTGATAAGTGTGCCCCTTCTGGCAATAGAGGGAGCGCTGGATGTTGGCTGAAGATTTTTCTTGCACTTTGAGGATAGGGGGATCTTTAATCCCTGGAAGAAGGACGATTTCTTCTGGAGGATTGACTTCAATTGATTTCCACATCATCTTTAGAGTCGAAGATTCTTTTCCATCATACTTTAAGCGTTGTAGGCTTTCGATGTATTTTCCATCTTCATTTTCTAAGAGGGAGTGCAGTTGTTCTTTATTCCAATAAGTAGGAAACCCTTTAATGAAAAATGTTCTAAGAGGTGGCTTATCCTTTGACACGAATTGGAGCCCCCCATGCACACCCCTTTGCAGTTCTTCAATAAGATGCTTGTTTTTCCTCATGACATATAGATGATTAAACCACCATTTGCTTTGGTTGGGAATGCTCAGCGAATGATGGTGAATGGGAAGGAATTTATTCCTCCATTGAAATTTTTCCGCGAGAGATATACCTTCTGGAAAGCTTAGAAGGTGAAAATCCTTCCTTGGGAACACAGACCTAGGTTTGATACCTCTGTCTTTGGCCAGTACCTTCGTTGAGGAACGTGTTCCCCTTTCATGCGGGGGGGGTAGCCATAAGGAGAGTATTTGGTGATGGGGGTGTAAGGAGGGGTGGTCAAATTCAGAGCTTGGTGTCGTTTTCAAGTATATGCCTCTCTTGCGCTGAGCCTATCAGACCGGTGATTACCTAATTGTGATTACCTAATTGTGTTTACGGGAAAGAGCCCAAAGCTCGTATCTTCCCGTCTCCTGATCGGTTCCATTTTTAGACTTAGTGATACTTATCATACCTGTCCTTAAAACTATGGATTGAGGTAGCATTAACTACCTCCTCGCTTAGCGAATTCCAATTATCAACTACTCTTACACTGAAAAAGTATTTCCTTACATCCTGCAAACAAGTTTTCTTCCGAAGCTTCAAACTATGACCTCTAGTTCTAGAGCCAGCCATATCGAAATATCGATCCCTATCCACTCTATCATAACCATGAAGGAATTTAAAGACTGTCACCATATCCCCCCTTACTCTTCTAGCTTCGAGTGATGGCAAGTCTAATTCCCTCAGCCTCTCATCATAACCGAGATTGCGTATTTCTGGCACCAGTTTCGTGGCATGTCTTTGAACTTTTTCAAGCTTAGCTATGTGCTTTTTCAAGTGCGGATTCCAAAAGGGGGCTGCATATTCGAGTTTTGGCCTCACATAGGTTACATAAATATTTCTGAACATTTCCTTGTCCATGTGCCTGAAGGCTACCCTTACATTTGATAAGAATGCATATGCTGCCCTTACTACGCCATTTATATGTATTTCTGGAGACAAATCTGCCAGTATGTTTACTCCTAGATCTCTCTCATTTTCTGTCTCTTGAAGTTGTACTCCAGCCACCGAGTAGTCAAGCTTGGGCCTTCTTGCACTTGTACCCATTCTCATTACCTTACATTTTGAGGTATTGAATTTCATTAGCCACTTTTCTGACCACTCATGCAGATTATTTAGATCCTCCTGAAGTTCTCTACCATTGTTCTCGTTTTTTACTTTCTTCACAATCTTTGCATCATCTGCAAACATATTCATGAATGAATTTACAGACTCTGGTAGGTCATTTACATATACAAGGAACAAAAGTGGCCCTAAAACTGAACCCTGTGGGACTCCACTACTAACTCTTCTCCATTCAGACACTGAGTGTCTTACTCTAACCCTCTGTTCCCTTCCTTCTAAGTAAGTTTTTATCCATTCCAAGACATTTCCACCTATTCTAGCCATTGATTGCAGCTTCTTAATAAGTCTCCCATGTGGAACAGTGTCAAACGCTTTCTGGAAGTCTAGGAATATGCAATCTGCCCAGCCCTCTCTTTCCTGTAAGATTTGGCTTACCTCATCATAAAATTCTAATAAGTTTGTTACTGTTGATCTTCCTTCTCTGAAGCCATGTTGCCTCACTGACAAAAAGTTGAAGGATTCCAAGTGAAGAGAGATATGTTTCCTTAGTAGTTTCTCCATAAGTTTGCAAACTATGCTGGTCAAGGAAACTGGTCTATAGTTCAGAGCCGTATCCCTCCTTCCCTTTTTGAAGATAGGTATCACATTTGCTTGTTTCCAGCATCTTGGAATCTCCCCCGACTCCAATGACTCCTTAAATATGATACTTAGTGCCACTGATATTGTGTTTGCGCATTTTTTAAGCACATGAGGGGATATGTCATCAGGACCTGTAGCTTTATGAACATCTAAATCCATCAGCGCTTTGCATACCTCTGTGGCTGTAAGGTTGATGTTCTCTAATACCGGCCCTTGAGCTTCTATCACTGCAATCTGAGGGGGTGGGGTATTTTCTACTGTAAATACTGACTGAAACTCCTTGTTCAATTCTTTGCAGATCTCTTCGTCCGTCTCAGTGATGCTTCCATCCGCTCTCTTTAGCCTTAAAACCTGTTCTTTTACCTTCAGTTTTCCTCTGATAAAGCTGTGGAAAAGCTTGGGATTTTCTTTAGCCTTCCTGGTGATGTCCCTCTCATAATCTTTCTCTGCCTCTCTCCTTTTACTTAGGTAGTCATTTCTTGCTCTTTTGTAGGTTTGCCAGGCATTTATGTTTTTTCTCCTCCTATACCTTTTCCAGCATTTGTCTCTCCACTCCTTAGCTCTTTTACACCCATTATCGAACCATTTCTCTCTGGCATGAATTACACCTACTTTGGTGACAGGTATGCAGCAATCTACAATCTTCCCATATTTCTCACAAAAGATGTCATACATTTCTTGTACAGATTTGTTGTAAAATAAGGTTCTCCAGTCAATAACTGCAAAAAGCTCATTCATTTTGATGTAATCTCCTTTCTGATAGTTCCTCCTCATGTCCTCAGTGCCTCTACTCTCAGGAAGAATGTCTTCAATGATATACTCCATCAACAACACACAGTGGTCACTCTTTCCAATTGGTGGTTCATACTCAATATTTTCAATATCCAACACATTATCTGTGAACACCAGATCAAGTAGTGATGGCTCATCCCCACCCCTGGCTCTTGTTGGTTCCATTACATGTTGGTGTAGGAAATTCCCTTGTACGCAATCTAGGAATCTTGCCCCAAAGGAGTCCTCACCACTGTGTGGGTCAAGATTTATCCAATCTATCTCTTTATGATTAAAGTCTCCCATAATCAAAATCCTACATTTTTTCTCCCGCGCCATGTTAACAACTGAGTTTATGACTTCAATCGTACCTATATGACTTTCCTCATAAATTTCAAGCCTATTTTGGTTCCTTGGTGGGTTGTATACAACAGTTATTATAATGCTCTCTGACCCAGTATTTATGCGAGCAACAAGAAATTCCCTGAACTCACTTTCTATAGCCAAGTTTATTTCTTCAACTTGAATCCTCTCACTTATGAGCAGTGCTATCCCTCCACCAGTCCTCTCAGATCTTTCGACCCTTAGTATTCTGAAGCCCTTAGGAAAAACTGTGACACTGTTTATGTCCTCACTCAACTTAGTCTCTGTAATTGCTACTATATCTGCCTTACTGTTGTGAATCCTATCTTTTAATTCTACTGCCTTACCAGCTAATCCATCAGCATTTGTGTATAACAATCTTAATGAGGCCCCATCCCCTGATCTTCTGTCATTATCTTCTTTATCTCCCCTTTGTCTGGAAGTATTCCGTAACAAAAATTTTTCTTCTCTTCTTCATTTCTTTCATCATTTAACCTTCTTGCCTCTTGCAACAAGTTTTTGATCTTTCCCATCTCTTCCTGTGTTCTGTATCGTCTAATGAACACTTCTTTGCATTCTTGAAGGTCTTTTAGACTTTTTTTTCTCAACAATATTTCCCTACATGTCTCCCCTCTCTCAAAGGTTACTTTTGTTGGTCTCGGCTTTCCTTCCCTCGAATATTTACCTAGTTGGTGTATGTTTACAATATCCTCAGGACCACATACTACTCCAAGCTTTCTTATCAGGTCTACAACGTTAGCTTTATTTTCTTCAAGTCTCCCCTGCCATGTTGGCTCCTGGGATTCACTTATGCCTGAGATTACCACTGTCTTCTCCTTATCAAGTGCCTGTCTGATGAGTGGGTTTGCCCTTTCCATCACAACGTCTTTCATTTTTTCGATTACTGTCTCTTTATAGTCAACTGTTTGTATGTTTTCCAGTGCCACCACCTTTACAGCCTCTTTTACTGCCACATTCCCCTTTAGTGCATCAGCAAAGGACGTTTTCATGGCATCATTTTCCATATTCAGCTCCTGGAACTCTTTCTGAACTGTTCAATGTTTTCCTTAATCTGAACATTCCAAGCAGCAATCTCGTCTCTCTCAGAAGATAGCAGTGAACTAACATCTAATTCCTTTAGGTTGTCATTTAGCTGTTTGTTTTTATCTTCTTGTTTAGAAATTCTAGATTCTAGTTGACTCTTTTCCCCTTCCAGCTTCTTTATTCTTTTTTCTAGTTCCTTTCTCTCCTGCCCTTGTGCTTTATTTGCTTCCTCCAAAGATCTTATTTGTTCTCTGAGTGTTTCATTCTCTTTCATTTCTCCATCCATATTCCGAATTTTATCATCAAGGTTTGTAACCATTTCCTCTAACTTCTTGATTCTCTGTTTAAGTCCTCTGATGACTACCCCTTCTCCCGACCCATGGGTGGGAGAGGTTTGGGACAGAGATGGCTTCATTTTTATGTTCTCCATCTCACAGAATATAGAAAGAAGACGAGAAAGAGAAAAAAAAAAAAAAAAAAAGAGAAAAACTTCTAATTTACCTTCACACAGAATTTTTATATCTCCATATAAGTGCTATTTAGTGACTCAGTTTGTCTCCTTTCTGGTAACACACATCTTAACTTAAAAACTTGACCACGGTAATTTAAGTATAAAAAGAAAAAGAAAAACAAAAGTCAGACCTGAAGGAAAAATTCGAATTTGTGTTCGAGGTGGCACCCACCTGTTTCTGTCATATATTCTTCCTAACTGATAAACTGACTTGCTAACCAAGATATGTTATCACGGGATTTAGACTTTACATTTAACTCAATATATATACAAAATAACAAAATAGCAAACGAGAAAGCTAAAAGAAAAGCAAAAAAAATGAAGAAAATAGGACTGCTGTACTACTTGGCAACTTAACTCAGTACTGTTGACAGGTGGGTATTTGGTAATTTTTTTTTCTTTTATTATTCAATTTTTTTTGTGTATCAAACTAACTAACTAGTTAATATAAATGGGAAGGATACTGTTTTTAACAATATATAGAACCACAGGATCAGGTAAAACGGCTTAAGAGCTTTCCCCAGTTTACACAAAAAATTAGGTAATGTGGTGTGAGGCTCCACGTCTGGCAACTCTTCTAGATTTCCCTCAAGGCAGAAACTGGACGGCAGCTTCTCTCTCTTCCTCACGAAAAAGTTCTCAATTTTTTTCCTTTAATATGAACAGTCTCGTCTTGCAACAAATATTAGTTTTTGTACTCACAATACTCTGCACGATTTCAGATTTCTGGAAATTATGGTAAAGTTTTCCACTAAGCACTTAGTCACTCGAAACAGTTAAAAATTTAAGAGGAGCAATTCCGTGTGTCACTGAACGCGCGGTGTGTGTGTGTGTGTGTGTGTGTGTGTAAGTATTTTAACACACACAATGATGCACTGGTAGGGAGGTATGAGATTCCCTCTCGCACTCACTATGGGGTATGTTCTTTACCACAGCCGTAACGGTCAGAAATACAGTAAATTGAGTCGGAATTTTCTTTCTTTAAAGTATATTTTTCAAAAACGTTATTTCACTCGATATTTATTTATTTATTTTCTTTTTATTATTTATATATATATATATATATATATATATATATATATATATATATATATATATATATATATATATATATATATATATATATATATATATATATATATATATATATATATATATAAACTATGTTTGTATACAATATAATTGTCACTCCCCCCTTCTTTCTGTCCTTTCCCCAACAAAAGGACGATGTTTTAACGTGACCTAACACCAAGGGTGCCAGGGACGAACTGGCTGGAGTACAACTTCAAGAGACAGAAAATGAGAGAGATCTAGGAGAAAACAATACTAGCAGATTTGTTTCCAGAAATACATATAAATGGCTTAGTAAGGGCAGCATATGCATTCTTATCAAATGTAAGGGTAGCCTTCAGGCACATGGACAAGGAAATGTTCAGAAATATTTATGTAACTTATGTGAGGCCGAAACTCGAATATGCAGCCCCCTTTTGGAATCCACACTTGAAAAAGCACATAGCTAAGCTTGAAAAAGTTCAAAGACATGCCACGAAATTGGTGCCAGAAATATGTAATCTCAGTTATGATGAGAGGCTGAGGGAATTAGACTTACCATCACTCGAAGCTACAAGATTGAGGGGGGATATGGTGACAGTCTTTAAATTCCTTCATGGTCATGATAGAGTGGATAGGGATCGATATTTTGATATGGCAGACTCTAGAACTAGAGGTCATAGTTTGAAGCTTCGTAAGAAAACTTCTTTGCAGGATGTAGGGAAATACTTTTTCAGTGTAAGAGTAGTTGATAATTTGAATTGGCTAAGCGAGGAGGTAGTTAATGCCATCTCAATCCATAGTTTTAAGGAAAGGTATGATAAGTATCACTAAGTATAAAATGGAACCGATCAGCAGACGGGAAGATACGAGCTTTGGGCTCTTTCCTGTAAACACAATTAGGTAATTACAATGCATGTGTTACTTCGATGACTGGAAGCCTTTTGAATCGCATAATGATAATCTAAATATTAAATCAGAGAGAAATTAAAATTAAATGAGAAATATTGCAATCTATTCTTAGATCGGGATTTTTTTGTCTCCGCATGCAATTATCATCTTATTTGACCTAATGCGTAATTTATGCATTATTATGCTTATAGATAGGTTAAGTCATCGCATCCCCTGTTGCATTGCTTGTTATTTAATAGCCAAATCACAGTGCAGTAATAATATGCAGCTTTTACAAAGTCAGAGTATTTTTGGGGTTGGAATGAAGTTGGTCTATAGATCTTTTGAGAATGATCTAGCCTTATTCACTCTCATCTATACAAACACGCCTTAGCACCAGAATCTGTCCCTTTTTTATGCCTCTATTTCTTTATTTAATTTTCATGCTTTCCCTCCCAATCCTATTCCTCCCCATTCTAGTGATGACACCGTGCATAGTGTGTTCACTCGACGCCATGACCGATTCCCCCCTCCTCTCCCATCCAATTAGAAGAAGAAGATTGAGAGAAACCTTGGTACAAGGGTTTGCCCCTCTCTTTATTTTATTTTCTTGCTTTTCTCGCAAAATCATTCCCATCCTACTCTCTCCTCTACAGTGATGACACCATAGGTATGGCTAAAAGAGTGCATCAATGCCATCACTGTTCCCTCCCCCCATCTAATCTAATTTTTTTAATATCAGATGTGGAAAACATATCAAAGAAAACAGAATATTTCTGAAGTCTCTATGTGCAAAATGCTATAGAACTGATTTAAAAGAGCTTTTCTCGATATCATACTGAAGTGTCATTAAAGGCATGACAAATAAATAAATAAATATTTAGATAAGTAAAGAATGACATTACAAAGAGAGAAATGAAAGACATTAATAAGGTAACATATTCTGATTTTCCTAACACATTTTAGTTTTATTGTCAAGGTATTATAAGTTGTAGAAGGCATAATTGAAATAAACATTTTAATACATTCATATTGTAGTTTGAATTTAACAAGTAGTAAGAATGTTATTCTAAAATACTTTGAGTGAGTTCATTAAAACATATGCTATCAATTTCTGACACTAAAATTGTCATCACTGGCACTAAACCCACATCCCCACTTAGCAGCCTAAGTACTACATTAGATATTATAAAAATCTAAGGTGGAATAGTCTCCTCAAAGGGTCGATTTCATCCTACTATCTTAACAAATTATCAAAACTTGTATGGTATATGTCCTTTGGTAATTACCTAGATGTATTCACGAGAATGAGACTTGGAGACTGCCATAGTGGTATAATGGTCGACTAAATTATTCACTTTGCAATCAAATCTCTCTGCTATGTTTTCCACTTTTTTCAACCAAGTCTTACTTCTTACAATAACCTATGTAACTAATAAGTTATACTAACATTGGAGAACAGCTCTTATACTGAACAAAAGTACAGTGTGGCTATTTAAAAGATTGACATGACATTAACATGTCAATCCCTTGGGAAATCTTGCATACAACTGAGAACAATAGTAACATTTGCTTACCATATATACCAGATTTTTATTCTTTGTAGATATTATTGCATTTTTATAATAAGTAGTATTATAGGCATATGTAGATTCTTATGGCAACATTCTTTCGTCACTGTCATTTCACCAACTATACTGATTTAAAGTAACTTTGTAGATGGGATGACATTATATTTACCGACTCGTTACATGAAAAGCTATACAAACTTAGTTTTCTTAGCACTGCATGTAGAGCATGTCTTGGGGACCTTCGTAGTGCAACAGCAGAATGGTCGACATGAGGGATGACGGACACGTGTTCCAGCCCATAGAAGAATGATATGAAGGGACTCCAGAATCCAGCCTTAATTCCCCAGCTTAACTTCATATATGTCCATCCCCAAATGTGAACTAAAAGTGACACTTAAACGTTAAAAATGAAGTAGGTCTTCACTTCATTGTTTCATAATAAAGAGAAACCTAAAGTCATATTGGAAGAGACAGTCTAATAAAACTATAATACTGTATTTGGGAAGAATTAGTCAATCAGTCTAATGAAAAAGTTATGAGCGAGTATGTGTATACGCAAGTGTTCACTGGCCCCTTACCGTGGATCCCAACCCTTTCTCCCACACTTCATAATCAGTTAATTTTTCTTTATTAAATCTTGGTATATACAGGCATGTAGAATTTGTTTATATATTATGTGAATTATTTCAAGAAACGGTTATGCCAGTTCTAACATTTGTTGAGGAGACAGGAGCCAATAGACTGAGATTTCCATCACACCTAACTCGATATTATTGACAAGTACCCACAGAGGAAACTGAACTCTTCTGCAGAGTCAATGGAGGTATGCACACATAGGATGCATATCAAATATATACTGTAATATCCTTTAAATCCTTTAAAAACATAATCCCTACATCTGAAACTTAAACATTAATTCTGCAAAGTGGGAAGATGGATTATTAGAGTAAATTTCCCATTTATCAAATTAATTTTGCATGCTTCATTTAGTCTAATATGTCATATATTAGGTTTGTCAAACTACAGCTTTCTTGCCGCCTAAAATTAAGCTATAGCAAGTTATACTTATAAATGCAAGTAAGAAAAGTATTTACATATAAATGTTCTGTAAAAAAATGGTTGTATCTATTGGTTACATTACAACAGCGAAATCCCAAATTGCATATACACCTAGTTTGCTTTTTACGCATATTTATAATCCGCAAAATTGGATTAACGCAACTAAAAAATAATACACGAAATACACAAATAATGCCCTTGCATAAAAATTCGAAAACAAATTTTTCATTTTAGTTAATAATCGACCGCCTCGGAGGCACTTTTCCACCGTGCTGCCATGTGCTTCAGTGTCTCTTTCCCCAGCATACTGTGTGGATATATCACTAGATCTAACTGCGTTTGTATTAAGGTTTGCATATCGCAGGATCAATGCGTGCGAGAGCAAATTATACGGACGGCAAAACGATTGCAGATGTTTGTTCCCCTGCATCCTCCTCCTCTTCTACCGCTTAATGCAATCGGATATTATGGAGAGAATGGAAAAAAAGCATTAAGAACAAACAGCAATCAAACTTGCCATATAATATTGTCAGGGAAATAGCGTGCAAGAGTCCACAGTTGATACGGAGGCAGAAAAAGTTTTGCAGATAGAAGTTCGTTCTCCTGCATCCTCCTCCACTTCTACCGCTTAATGCGATTGGATATTATGGAGAGAATGGAAAAAAGCATTAAGACCAAACAGCAAACAAACTTGCCATATATTATCGTCAGGGAAAAAGCGTGCGAGAGCAAAAACGTTTGCAGATAGAGGTTCGTTCTCCCGCTTCCTCGTGCTCACCAACACCATGCACATCCCAGTGTATACCTGTTGCCCACTGCATAATAGAGTGCATTAATTTGTTTACTGTACAGTAAATATGTATATCTTTTATACTCCACACTATTTGCTTGTTAATAAATAGCTAAAGGTCTTTCTGCTTTGTTATGTACTTATAAAATATGTTTTACTTATCTTATATCTCTGGAATAGTATATCTATGTATGGTTGTGAAAACTATCTATGCCCATTATCATTGTTTCTTATTGAAATGGACTCGCTACAATAAGTGATTTTCAATCTAGGCAACTTGTCGCCAAAAATATTGGGTCCTAAGTAAAATATAATATATAAAAAACTTGAGCTTCATTCTTGAAGCTGGTATAAACAAAAAAAACACTCATCCGGGCATCAATAGTAGATGATTCAAATATAAATACTTGAATGTCACATTAAGAGAATTAAACTCTATTTAATAGGATTAAATGCTGTGAACCTTTATAATGTATACTTATTTTGTTTATTTAGTAGATCATAGGGAATTAATGGAAACAAGCATAAACCAATTAATATTACAAACAAATGCACACAATTAGGAAATAAATACTAATAACAAAGCAATCAAAATATATAATAAGAAACAACAATAAATAATTGTACCTCAACTCTCATCGTTATGGAACCATAATGATCAGAGTTCATAATAAAATGAAAGGCAGTGCTATATCTTTATATACCTATTGGTGTTTTACGTATTATGATTTATATCTAACTATCACATGTAGATGAAAAGTATTGCTGAAAATATGTAGATTATCTGCAATGCTACTTCGATGTCTAAAGTCACATGATGTGACCTAATTTCCCATTGTCACACACTGGTGCCGTTTTCATAATCTCATTAGCAACTGAAATATTCTTAGGAGGTCTCCTGCACAGGGTATTCCTACAATACTCCATCATTCACAGCGTCTATAATGATAAACATTAGCATTGACAATGATACTAAATAATCTTTCAAGGAACTCTCCCTTTTATCTGCTACATGTAAAATATGTGCACTAAGTATAATAATAAAATGAGGTAAAGGTTGTGCGTGACCTGAGTTTTTCCAGCTCATCTACAACTCTGCGTCACATCCACCGCCAGCTAAGAATATGCAATATTTACATTATGAATATTATATCAGTATGAATCCTTAACATCTTACATACCACGTGTGTGTAAACAGATTCATAAAAGTGGGATTATCTACAGCAGAGATATATTTCTGGATCTCATGTTAGTTATTTCTTAATTACTTATGGAAATACAATGACTAATTTGGGGGAATTGGTTTCTGGGCTCTCCTAGTAGACATATCTGATGTTTATTAATTCTATGATATACTGAAGCAAAACAAATCATGCAACTTATAGATCTCACAACGGAATGTTGGGAAGAGCATCCAGCCCTAATCTCCCACTAGCTAAAACAGTTCTGTGCTCATTTTCAAACTGGGTATAACAGTTATGCATAAGACGACATGGACAATGATCTTCAAGTAAGTTCGGCAAAAAAAGGATGTGCGAGACAGCACTTGGGAATTTGAATTTTTCTGTGGGATCGAAGTGTCACATCTACTGAAACACATTGCATGTGTTACTTCGATGACTGGAAGCCTTTTGAATTGCATAATATCTTAAATATTAAATCAGAGAGACATTAAAATGAAATGAGGGATATTGTAATCTATTCTTAGATCGGGACTTTTTGTCTCTTCGCATGAAATTATCATCTTATTCGACCTAATGCGTAATTTATGCATTAATATGCTTATACAGGTTAAGTCATCGCATCCCTGTTGCATTGCTTGTTATTTAACAGCCCAATCACAGTGCAATAGTAATATGCAGCCTTTACAAAGTCAGGGTATTATTGGGGTTGGAATGGAGTAGGACAATAGATCTTTTGATAGTGATCTGCCCTTATTCACTCTCACCTATACAAACATGCCTTCGCACCAGAATCTGTCCCTCTTTTTCTTCATTTAATTTTCATGCTTTCCCCTACAATTCTACTCCCCCCCTCACTAGTAATGACACCCTGCATAGAGTAGTGTGTTCAATCAACTCCATCACTGATGCATCTCTCCCAATCCTATCCCATTAGAAGAAGAAGATTGAGAGAAACCTTGGTACAAGGGTTTGCTTCTCTCTTTATTTTATTTTCTTGCTTTTCTCCCCAAATCATTTCCATCATACTCTCCCCTCTACAGTGAAGCCACCATAAGTATGGCTTATTTTATTAATAACAGATGGGGAAAAACGTATCAAAGAAAACGGAATATTTCTGAAGTCCCTATGTGCAAAAAGGCCATAGAAATTATTTAAAAGGGCTTTTCTCGATATCATACTGAAGTGTCATTAAAGGCATTACAAATAAATAAATAAATCAATAAATAAATATTTAAATAAGTAAGGAATGGCATTACAAAGAGAGAAATGAAAGACATTAATAAAGTAATTTATTCTGACTTTCTTAAAACATTTAAGTTTTATGGACAGGGTATTATAATCTGTAGAGGGCATTATTGAAATAAAAATTTTAATACATTTCGTATTATATCTGAATTAAACTGAGTAGTAGTAATGTTATGCTAAAATACTTTGAGAAAGTTCATTAAACATATGCTATCAATTTTCGGTACTAAAATAGCCATCAGTGGCACTGCACCCACATCCCCACTCAGCAACCTAAGTACTACATTAGATATTATAAAAATCAATATTGGAATAGTCTCCTCAAAGGGTCGATTTCATCCTGCTATCTTAATAACTTATCAAAACTTGTATGGTATATGTTCTTTGGTAATTACCTAGATATATTCACGAGAATGAGGTTCAAGAAGTCCGTTCGTAAGTAGAATTGTTCGTTAGTTGCGTTTAGGTAGAAAAAGTACTCTACACTACATACATATGCAATACTGTACAGCACTTACTCATAGGCTAAAGACACTTAACTACTACATAAAACAAAGTATACAATATCAATGAATGTTATGTTCATGAAGTGATGTTTTGTAAGAGCAGTTCTGTATATATATGTTGGTTAAGCACCAGAGAGGACTGCATTTATTACATAAGGTTCTAGAACCCTTCATATCAAATATCCCTGATGAAGAGTGATAGAGAGCTTCTTCTCCCAGATACTTAATACTTCTCCAGAAATGTCTTCAACAATGAAGTACCTTTCCCCTTGGCATATGAGCTGAAGACAGTTTCCAGAAACATGTCTTCAGCAGAGATTGTTTTGTACTTGGTGTGCCACATTGATGCTTCACCAACATACGAAATATCCAGAGATATCTTCGCTACCACTTAATTTTTATCAAACCTCGGAAAAGCAACAGGCATAGCAAGTACAGAACAATCTTTGCTGAGACACTTTTCTCAAAAAAGATGTTTGAACCTCTCTTTAACCTGGATATTTGGAAAAATGGGGCATGGAACCTTGAGTAACAGTCCTCTCTGATGCTTCTTAACTACTAAAAAAAGCAAAGTATACATTATTAATGAATTTTAATACAATCATAGTAATGTAATAATGCAGAACAGAACAGTACAGTAATACATTAATACATGAGTAGATACTGGGTAGTTTTTTAACTTAGGTGTTCGTATGTAGGGGACCTTCTGTATCTAGTCTTAAGTTTTTTACATTGAGTTCACGTTAAATCAGACCTCTGTTAGTAGCATATTACTTGTGTATTAGTCATGCGGCAAAAATATATAAGCATTTATTATTAGAGTTCACTAAGAAAGCATATATGAAATAACACAAAAATAAGTATCTAATAAGAAATTATAACTATTACCTTACTGTAACACAAAGAAAATTAAACCAGTATGAGACAATATATTCTCCAAATTCTCTTTAATTTGAAAATCGAATATGAGGTATCAATTCTTTTCTTCATCAGTAGTATACCAATGATGTATATCAACAGAGAACAAATTCTTTCAAGAATTCCTAAGAATATAATGTTATTAAATGAATACACAATGGGTAATATGATATACTTAAGAAATGATCTTCTGAAATACCACTTTTCCTTACTTGTTGAGATGAAATTCATCCAGACTTGAAATTTACTACTCCTAGACAATATGCACTAAAGACTTAAATATAATAAAAATTAAATTACAATTGAACTCAAAATTAATGGAGCTTCTAGCCAATAGCAACTCTATGACAGGCTTTGAAATAATAAAATAGAACTAACAAATCAAATTATTTAAATGGTTAACATTAGATATATGATCTCAGTTGGTAGTGAACAATAAAAATTTGCAATTCAGATTATATAAGCGATAGTGAAGTGAGGAAAAAAGAGAAGGTTTTAAGAGGGTTTGAAATTATATGTGGAGATATGTAGAATGTGCATGTGTATTCAATCAAGAATTATTTTAATGTTAGTGTATATGGTTTCAGGCCATCTGTCTGACAGACAGTTGCCCAATAGGAATGTATGCCTGAATGAAAATGCCTGACTCTTTTTATATAACATGACCTAATCCAACCCAATATAACCTAACCTGGGGTAATTGTCCATCGGTCAGTTGTCGGTTAGGCACTTGCCAGTCCGCCAGTTGTCCATAAACGTGTAGATGAGGTAGCGGAATGTGCAAGTGGGTAGGATGGTGCAATAAGAAGAAATGTAAGTGAAGTGAAAATGATATGTGATGTGCATTGAAAGGGAGCTGTTGATTACTTACATACTGTTTAAGAAGTCTATATGGTTCACCTTGGATTGTGGTATGAATATCTGATAAATCATCAATTTCTTTGTCATGATGGACAAGTAGGTATGTGGAAGGGTATTGGATGTACAAGTGTTGAAGCAAACAGTGATGGAACATTTGAGAATTATGTGATGATAAAAGATTAAGAGTGGATGACAGATGGAGGAGGAGAACAGAGGGAGAGTAATTATACATGAAATTGCCAATTACTCAGAAAATTTATGTAGATTATGATAATGAAATGTACAAACAATATTGATTAATCATAAATATAAATACCTATTTACAATATATGTGCAACTAATGCTGCAACTTCCTTAACACTCCATTTTTGTAGGTAACACAATTTCTAAGTTTACATAAAAAAAAATGCTTTGAAGAGGAGAATACAGATATGCAATGAAAAAAAAATGCTGTTGCTGGTCATTATAAATTTCCAAAAATCTGCAAGTAAATTGAAAACCAGTTGTACATAAATTTCTTTTATAATAATGACAAAAGAAATACAACTTGATCATGAATCATCAGAGTATTAATGGATTACAATAATAATAATTCACTGGAGGGAAATTCAAAGTTTTCTTTCCTGTTCTGAATAACCACGTTCTTTAACATATACAGTCCTCCAACCAAAAATAAGTTAATCAATCATGTGCCATTGCCTTATCGAAGTCTGAGTTGGGGAAACCCAACTAACATACAATTCATACTCAGCTAATGGGGATGGCAAAATGTATATAATTTCTTAAAAAATTTACAAAAAGTTGCCTTCAAAACCACATCAGAGATCATGGACACTTTCATCACCTTCATTATCTGATTAGTTTTCCATCTTCACAAGAAGGAAATCTAACTTCATTGGTTCATGAGTAAGAATTTTACAAGTGTTCCTCCCTTTGGTGACATCAACAACACCTTCCAATACATTTACTTTGTCGTTTCTTTCATTATGTCTATCTTCAGGTAAAACTTCTTCCTCTTTAATGCTAAGAAATTCGTCTTTGACCTCTGTCTTTAGTAAAGAAACTGACGCAACCTCTTTCTCCAGAGTGCTTCTAAAGAGATCTGAGTAAATTTCAGGATCATGTTTAAGAGCTTGGACACACAGTCTGCCAGTTTCATCACTTACTACAACTGATTTAGAAGTATTTGAAGGTTCAGAATTTTTGGTAGACTTACGAACTGCACAGATACCAAAAGGTTCATCATTTCCTGAAGATGTAATGTTAAGCAAATTCAAATTGTTTTGAGGACCAGTTGTATTGTCTTCAATATGTTTTTTCATGTGTGTTTTCCTGCTGAATGAATAACTGAATTTTTTCCCACATAAACTACATGAGTAAGGTTTCTCTCCAGTATGCGATCTCATATGCTGTGTTAGATTACCTTTCACACTAAAACTCTTCCCGCAGTCAGAACATACAAATGGCTTCTCTTTGGTGTGAACCCTCATATGTGTATTAAGAGAACTCTTTCGACTAAAATCCTTTCCACATTGAGAGCATAAAAATGGCTTCTCTTTAGTATGTATCCTCAAATGTCGAATAAGACTGCTCTTACTACAAATACCCTTTCCACACTGAGAACACAAAAATGGCTTCTCTTTGGTATGAAGACTCATATGTGAAATAAGAGAACCCTTTCGACTAAAACCCTTTCCACATTGAGAGCATAAAAATGGCTTATCTTTAGCATGTATCCTCAAATGTTGAATAAGATTGCCCTGACTACGAAAACCCATTCGACAATGAGAGCACAAAAATGGCTTCTCTTCGGTATGAATTCTTATATGTGAAATAAGATTACCCTTTTGACTAAAACCCTTTCCACATTGAGAACATAAAAATGGCTTCTCTTTAGTATGTATCCTCAAATGTCGAATAAGATTTCTCCTTTCAATAAAGCTCTTTTTGCATAAATCACAAGTATATGACTTTTCCTGTGTGTGGACTCTAAAGTGTTTTTCAAGTCGACTTTTATCAGGAAAGGACTTGCCACATTCAGTACAAGAAAAAGATTTTCCCTTAGATTTCAGAGAGACGACCCTAGTTGGAGTTTTCTTTACAATACTACTCTCACTTAATTCTTCCATTTCATTACACTTTTGTCTAATGTTGCAATGCAGATTTGAAAATTTTCAAATGTAGAGAATATACATAAAGACTGTTATATGACATAAATTATATTCATTTTTGTATCCTAAATCCAGACACATATTTCCAATTACCACTATTATCAAGTTACAGTTTTCGCATTGTTATATACAGTTGAGAGATTAACTAATGGTAGAATCTGATGCCACCTGTTTTTGCAAGAAAGAAGCCTCAAGCTACAGTTCACTCAAAAGTAGAATAACTTGAAATTTTGCCAAACTAAAAGTATATGGATCAATATATGTTGCTGTATATGAGTATTTTCACTGATGATTACATATAATTACAGAAAAGCTTGTTATATCTATAATATATGCATACGGAACAAACTCGCAGCTTCAGTACGTCTTCATTCAAGACATTATTTTCAATACTATGATCCGTGTAATGCCTTGATGGTTCATTGCTGAAACATGAATCTTCTTTGGGTCTGAAAAAGAAATAGATGCTTAAGTTTGCCTTCCAAATATATCTCTCTCTACAATATTTCTTAATCACAATATGTCAATTTAACCCAGCCACTATGGGAGAAGATCATGGAGAGGAAACTCAGAGAAGTAACGAAAATTGGGGATGAACAGTTTGGCTTCATGCCTGGAAGAGGGACAGTGGATGCCATATTTGCCTTGAGACAAATGATGGAAAAGCATAGGGAGAAACAGAAAGGACTGCATATGGTCTTTATTGACCTGGAAAAGGCATATGATCGAGTACCACGTCAAAAGGTGTGGAGGTGTATTAGAGAAAAGGGAGTCCCCAAGAAATATGTAAGACTCATCCAAGATATGTATGAGAGGGCAAAGGCAAATGTTAAGAGCAGTGTGGGCTTGACGAAAAGTCTCTCAGTAAATGTTGGTCTGCATCAAGGGTTTGCTTTGAGTCCATATCTATTTGATCTGGTCTTGGATGTAGTAACCCAGGGTATTATAGATCAGTCTCCATGGTGTATGCTCTCTGCAGATGGCATTGTACTGTGTAGCAACAGACGAGAGGTAGTGGAGGAGAAGCTTGACGAGTGGAGAAGAGTGATGGAGGATAGAGGACTGAAAATCAGCAGGAAGAAGACAGAGTACTTGAGGTTGAGAGATGATGAGGATGGGGAGGTCAATTTGCAGAGGAAGGTGTTGAAAAGAGTTGAAAAGTTCAAGTATTTGGGATCAACAGTAGCATAGGATGGTGACCTAGAGTCAGAAATAACCCACAGAATACAAGCGGGATGGAAGAAGTGGAAGAAAGTGTCTGAGGTGCTGTGCAACAGGAAAATAGGGATTAAGTTAAGGGGTAAAGTGCATAAGACAGTTGTGAGACCTGCAATGATGTATGGAGCAGAGACATGGGCAATAAAGAAGACACAAGAGAAAAAACTGGATGTGGCAAAGATGAGGATGTTGAGATGGATGTGTGGGGTAACAAGAAGCGATAAGATCAGAAACGAGGTAATTAGAGGTACCTCAGAAGTTAGAGAAATATCAGATAAGATACAAAAACGTAGACTAAGATGGTATGGTCATGTCGTTAGGAGGGATGAACAGTATGTTGGGAGGAGGGTGATGGAAATGGATATATTGTACAGGGTAGGAGAAGGAGAGGGAGACCAAAGCGTAGGTGGATGGATTGCATCAACGACCACCTGAGGTCTAAAGGTTTGTTGGGTGATGAGGTATGGGTCAGAAACAAATGGAGAAAACTGGCCAGAAATATCGATCCAACATAAAAGTGGGAAAAGATGTAGACGAGGAAGAACACAATATGTCAATTTGACAATATTACCATTTTAATGAAATAAGCTCAGGTATATAACACAAAACCCATACCTCTCCAATGTAAACAGCAATTTTCCAAACAAAAAATAAAAATGCTAAAAAAATTACTCAAATTATAAAATATAAATTCATGTTAACTTTCTACAATGAGTCAGGAATGAATCTTCATAATTGGATAGAGTGGCATGCTATCCATTATGGATTAATTCACTTAAAACTCTTCTCAAAAAGCAAAAATATATATTCTCACACGATAACTGTCTACTGGAATGGAGACCTCTTTGTGAACATGAATCAACCTCTAAATAAACCTTCATGAAAAAATTTTAGTTGTTAATAGTATAGTATATTTCATGCATGCCTGCCCTGGGCTGGCCTTAAGCCAATTAGACCAATTGCTCCCAATTGGGCCCCGTGTCTAAGGGGGCCCCGTGCTAGAGTGTACAGTGCTTCCTTATTATCGCGGAGATTTGGTTCTGGGACCGGACACGATAAGTGAAAATCCGCGAAGTAGGAGCACAATATACAGTGCTCTTCGTTTATCACAGAGGTTCGGTTCCGGAACCAGCCGCGATAGGTGAAAATCCGCAAAGTAGGAGCACAATATTCAGTGCTCCCTCGTTTATCACAAGGGTTCGGTTCCGGAACCAGCTGCAAAAGGTGAAAATCCGCGAAGTAGGACCACAATATATACATAAGTATTTTACATTTATTTTTACATTTACTGTATAAACTCTCCCTGCACTGTTAACAAACCACCCTTTACTTTATTAACAACAGCGTGCAAGCGTAAAATTTATATGTACGTGATAGGTAAACTTGCCGTGCATGAGGTGATGAAGACGTGTACATACTCATATACATAGGTATTTTACATTTATTTTTACCTTTACTGTATAATCCTTCCCTGCACTGTTAACAAACCACCCTTTACTTTATTAATAACAGTGTGCAAGTATAAATTTATATGAACGTGTTAGATAAACTTACCATAAATGAGATGATGATGACGTGTACATACTCCAGAGGAAATTATGCCACAGACAATGACAGCTTTACGGCTGCTTTTTGCAAGAGAAGAACATGGTAATGGGGAGATGCTGCCGCTATTTCTTTTTTTGTGCAAAGATGGTCTTGTAAAGAGTCATGGCATCGCCGATAAGATTGCAAAAGGTCACCAAACGAACCATATTATCGTCATGCTCCTGCGACAGTTGTTGGACTGCTTTCACATGTTTATACATGGCCTCGAGACGTTCAAGTGTAAGGCCAGGTTCTTCGACTTCTTCGTGTGTTTCCTCTGGTTGTTTTTCTTCCTCTTCTTCGCTCGTTGGTTTTGTCATTTCCTCCAAGTCTTCATCAGTCAATGGATGCGAGTGGCAGTCGATCAGTTCATTCATGTCTTCGTGAGTCATATCTTTAAAGCCTTCTCTTCCTAGAAATGCAGCCAATCTTACAGCTTTCGCAACTGCCAAGTTATGCACTTCATAAGGAGCGAATCCCTTGTGGTCATAGATGACTTCGGGCAACAATTTCTTCCACCTGGCATTGATTGTGGCCGGTTTCATCTGTTTGATTGCACTCTGAATATTTTGAAGGCAAGTAGCAATCGTGTAGTTACCCCAGTACGTCTTCAGTGTGAATTCTTTGTCCGCATCCATGGAGTCAACCAGGTTCACCAGGGCATTTCGTGTGTAGAGGGCCTTAAATGCACGAAAACGCCTTGATCCATAGGCTGAATCAGTGATGTCGTCTTCGGTGGTAGGAACTCTACTTGAACACTGTCATATTCGAGATCAGTTGCATGGCCAACAGCATTATCCATCAAAAGAAGGACTTTAAATTCAAGGCCCCTCTCCACAAGATAAACTTTGACCTGAGGGATAAAGCATTGGTGAAACCAGTCCGATGTGAGGCCTTTCATGATCCAGGCATTTACATGAAGCACGCAGCATTCCCGCACATGACGAGGGTAACGTGGTCTTTGTGCACTTTAAATCCCGGGGCTTTAGCTTCTTCCTTGAAGAGAAAAGTGCGAGACAGCATTCTCTTCCAAAATAACCCAGTCTCATCCATGTTAAAGACTTGCTCAGGAGCATATTCGTCTTCCTCAATAATTTTTTTGAAGTCGTTCTTTACGTAGTCTTCAGCTGTAGCTGTATCTGCAAAGGCAGCTTCGTCATGCACCGAAACGCTCTTTAGGCCAAAGCATTTTTGAAATAAGGTTAACCATCCCTTGCTTGCAAAGAACGATTGTTTCCTCGGTGGAGAATCGCTGGAGGGTCCTGGTTGTGGGTCATCGATATCATCTCTCTCCTCCTCCTCATGATCGCCACTGTCGTCGTCGGGTTCGTTTGCAGCGAATGTCTCATACAGTTTCTTCGCCTTTGTATGATACTGGTGTCTAAGCTGATCTTCTTCTTCCTGCAATCAGCAATCCACATGGCCAAAGCAGATTCCATCCGCACTATCTTATTGCGGGGTGCTACGACCCTCTTCGCTGTTTTATTAAAAGACATAGTCGCTGTTTTCCTGATATTTGCCTCGTCCTTCTTGATGTATCAAACAGTAGATTCGTTGATGCAGAAATGGTGGGCGACATCCACTAACCTTCTTCCTTCCTTCAGCATATCTAACAGTTTTATCTTTTCGGTTAAGGTCAACATCTTCCTTTGCCGCTTAGGCTTACTACCAGAAGCCGTAGAAGATGAAGGGCACTTGGGAGGCATTGCAGAGGTTGAAAAACGAAAGTTTCACAACATAATAAGCACAATGCAAACGGCGCACACGTGAGTAGACTGAACAGATGAGGCAAGACAATGGAAGATGCTGGAAGAATCAAGCTTCAATCAAAAAGCCAATCAGACCCCATGCTAGAGAACATACAGAAAAACAATTCTGTGATTCGTCGTCTCCCACCCTTTCAGCCAATAGTCCATGAACTATCTCACGTAGGTGCGACCCTTTGCGTTTTCCAAGACTCCAATACTGTGTACGATATCGTAATATATTTTACATGGTGCAATACTGTGAGTTACATGTTTAAATTTATGCTTTTTACTATTTTTTACTGTTTATTTATCCTCAGGCTAGGAAAAACTTTTTTTTACCAATGAAATAATGAAAATACTGGAAACTTTAATATGTACTAGCTCACGTAGGTGCGACTCTTTTCGTTTTCCGAATCGCCGATACCGGTATCGTATTATACATGGTGCAATACTGTGAGCTACATTGTTTAAATTTATGCTTTTTACTATTTTTTACTGTTTTATTATTCTTAGGCTAGGAAATAGTTCTTTTTATCAATAAAACAATTAAAATACTGGAAATATTAATATGTGCTAGCTCACGTAGCTACGACCTTTTGGGTTTTCCAAAACGCCGATACCAGTATCGTACTTTCTATGGTGCAGAGTTACATGTTTAAATTTGTATTTTACAATTTTGTTTACTGTCTAATTATTTTTAGTCAGAGAAATACTTCTTTTTTATCAATAAAATAATGAAAAAAAAAAATTTCATAAGATAATGAAAATTTTTATATCTTAATATTTTAATATTCTCGCATATACCCAGATAAAGAAAAAAATAGACCGTCAAAAAAACCTCGATGCACTGAATTCGCGAAAGGTGATCCGCAATATAGCAAGGGTTCACTGTATACATAGGTATTTTACATTTATTTTTACCTTTACTGTATAAAACCCTCATTGCAATGTAAACAAACCACCCTTTATTTTATTAATAACAGCGTACAAGCGTAAATTTATATCAACGTGATAGGTAAGCTTACCGTGAATGAGGTGATAATAATGTGTACATACTCTATAGAAAGTTCTCCACAGCCAAAGACAGCTTTACGGCTGCTTTTTGCAAGAGAAGAACATGGTATTGGGGAGTTGCTGTCGCTGTTTTTTCTTTTGTGCGAAGATGGTCTTGTAAGGAGTCATGGCATCATCGATAATATTGCAGAAGGTCGCCGACTAACCATATTATCGCCATGCTCCTGCGACAGTTGTTAGAGTGCTTTCACATGTTTATACATGGCTTCCAGACGTTCGAGTGTAAGGCCAGGTTCTTCAACTTATTTGTGTGTTTCCTCTGGTTATTCTTCCTCTTCTATGCTCATTGATTTTGTCATTTCCTCCAAGTCTTCATCAGTCATAGGCTGCAAATGGCAGTCGATCAGTTCATTCACATCTTCGTGAGTCATATATTTAAAGCCTTCTCCTCCTAGAAATGCAGCCAACTTCACAGCTTTTGCAACTGCCCAGTTATGCACTTCGTCAGGAGTGAATCCCTTGTAGTCGTAGATGACTTCGGGCCACAATTTCTTCTAGCTGGCATTGATTATGGCTGGCTTCCTCTCTTTGATTGCATTCTGAATATTTTGATGGCATGTAGCAATCGTGTAGTTACGCCAGTATGTCTTCTTTGTCCGCGTCCATGGAGTCAACCAGGTTTGCCAGGGCATTTCGTGTGTAGAGGGCATTGATTGCACGAATAACACCTTGATCCATAAGCTGAATAAATGATGTCATATTCGGTGGCAGGAACTCTACTTGAACACCGTTATATTCGATATCAGTTGTGTGGCCACCAGCATTATCTATCAAAAGAAGGACTTTAAATTCAAGGCCCTTCTCCGCAAGATAAACTTTGACCTGAGGGATAAAGCCTTGGTGAAACCAAGTCTGATGTGAGGCTTTTTGTGATCCAGGCCTTGGAGTTATGCATCCAATACACTGGCAGCAGATTCTTATTTTTATTCTTCGAAGCCCTAGGGCTCTTAAACTTGTAGATAAGCCCGGTCTTTAATATGAAGCCCGCAGCATTCCCGCACATAACGAGGGTAACGCAGTCTTTGTGCGCTTTAAATCCCGGGGCTTTAGCTTCTTCCTTAAAGAAAAAAGTGCGAGACAGCATTTTCTTCCAAAATAACCCAGTCTCATCCAAGTTAAAGACTTGCTCAGGAGCATATTCACCTTCCTCAATAATATTCTTGGTCATTCTTTACGTAGTCTTCAGCTGCAGCTGTATCTGCAGAGGCAGCATCACCATGCACCGAAACGCTCTTTAGGTTAAAGCGTTTTTGAAATTTGGCGAACCATCCCTTGCTTGCAACGAACGATGGTTTCCTCAGTGGAGAATCGCTGGAGAGTCCTGGTTGTGAGTCATCAATATCTTCTCTCTTCTCTTCATCATGGTCGCCACTGTTGTCGTCGGGTTCGTTTGCAGCTACTGTCTCGTACAGCTTCTTCGCCTTTGTTTGTATGATATTGGTGTCTAAGCCAAAGCTGATTCCATCCGCACTATTATCGTATTGCGGGGTGTTACGACCCTCTTTGCTGATTCATTAAAAGAAATAGTTGCTATTTTCCTGATATGTGGCTTGTCCTTTTTGATGTATCAAACAGAAGATTCGTTGATGCCGAAATGGCGGCCGACATATGCGAACCTTCTTCCTTCCTTCAGCATAACTAACAGTTTTACCTTTTCTGTTATGGTCAACATCTTCAATTGCTATTTAGGCTTACTACCAGAAGCCATAGAAGATGAAGGACGCTTGGGAGGCATTGCAAACGTTGAAATACGAAAGTTCACAAAATCACAAGCACAACATATTAAGAAGCACAACGCGAACACCGCACACGTGAGTAGACTGAATAGGTGAGGCGAGACAATGGAAGATGCTGGGAGAATGAAGCTTAAGTCAAAAAGACAATTAGACCCCATGATACAGATCATACAGAGATTCGTCATCTCCCACCCTTTCAGCCAATAGCATCCCATGTACTATCTCACGTAGGTGCGACCCTTTGCGTTTTCCAAGACGCCAATACAGTGTACGCTATCGTACAATATTTTTCATGGTCCAATACTGTGAGTTACATGTTTAAATTTATGTTTTTTACTATTGTTTAGTATTTTATTAGTCTTAGGCTAGGAAATACTTTTTTTATCAATGGAATAATGAAAATACTGGAAATTTTAATATGTACTAGCTCATGTAGGTGCGACCCTTTTTGTTTTCCGAAACGCCGATACCGGTATCGTATTTTACATAATGCAATACTGTGAGTTGCATGTTTTTTACTATTTTCTACTGTTTTATTATTCTTAGGCTAGGAAATACTTTTTTTTTTAATCAATAAAATAATGAAAGTACTGGAAATTTTAATATGTGCTAACTCACGTAGGTGCGACCCTTTGTGTTTTCCGAAACACCGATACCAGTATCATACTTTCTATGGAGCAGAGTTACATGTTTAAATTTAAGTTTTTTACTATTTTTTACTGTTTTATAATTCTTAGGCTGGGAATTACTTCTTTCATCAATAAAATAATAATACAAATTTTTTCAATAAAATAATGAAAATACTGAAAATTTTAATATTTTAATATTCTCGCATATACCCAGAAAAAAAACTCGCCAAAAAACCTCGATGCACTGAAGTTGCGAAAGGTGAACCGCGATATAGCAAGGGTTCACTGTAATCTATTTTTGGCCTGTCAAGTAAACACAACAACACTGCAATATATGTGTAAAACCACATTTTTTGTTTTACGGATAACAGCAGTGATTATATTTTTTTATGATTTTTACAAAGTCGGTAGCGTTTATTTATACTGTTTATATTCTGAAATTTTTTACTGTACCTGAATTAAAAAATATGCTAATGACAAAACAGCATTAAAACTCAATTCTCTGAAAAAAAATAAAAAGACTAATATGTATATAAAAGTGTAACAGCTTTTAAGTATCTATAAATCTATAGTATTTTGTTTTGATAGTATAATGTGATAAAATTACTATACTACATCTTTATGCACATGCACGTCACTGTTGCAAAATATATAGTAGTCCTATATGCACATTTAAGTATTTACATTTTACAAATGGGGTCGGAAACAGAGATAATTTATCCCAAATGGTGTAAATCTATAAATTCTGGTAATACATGCAACATGAGGGCATCAGTTTCATCGAGTGTACAGTGTACTATTAAAAACTTTTTCTTTTTCATGGTGACTGACCACATTTTCTAGAGGTAGTCAGATTTGTATTTGGTTCCATCTCATAGTGTGAGTTGCTTCTGTTGAGTGTAAACACAGTTGACTGGATCTTAAAGAGCTCAGTGATCTTACCACTAGCTGATTAATTTTTTGTCATTGACCTATAAATGAGGCAAGTTTTAGTGACCAAGATATAAACCATATACAGCATATGAAATATGAAGTCACTGATTTTCGAAAGATTAGTGTAAAGAGCAGTACAAAATGTTCATAAAACATCAGGTAAAAGATGATCATATATCATTATGTGTGACTGTGACAATGAAGATAAATTAATTTTCTGAAGTACTCCTTGAGTTATGGGCAGCTTTTCATAAGAAGTGATAGGAGGTGTTATATGTTTTCTGCTTTATTTAGTCATATTAACAGACAGTACAAGCATTATTTTAGATAAATTAGTAAATAAATGATACATTTGTAAACATACGTGGCTTTTTTTCAAGTCTAGAAATAATTCCATTTTTTCCCAAATAAATCTTTGGGTAATACTCAAAACATTTTCCTGCCCCCTTTTTACATACAAAAATCTATGTAATTAAGACCTACGAATATAGACATATTAGATATACAGTATACCCAACACTCACAAAAATTATATGATGCAAGTCAAATTTGTTACTTTTGACAATAATAATGTGAGGTCTGCTGAATTCTTTATGACATAAATAGATCAGACATCATGTACAGTATGTTGTGTTTTTTATCAGTTCTGTGATGGATGTGATTTTTATAAATCTTTTTTATTAGGATCCTTGGTTTCTGTAAATATTAGTAAAGGATTAAGACACATCTGAAGAAAATGTTTAAGTGGCAGTAAGAGGTGGGCTTTAACCGAGGCAAAGAAGGCCAAAGCAGAAAAGGATAAAATGCATTATATAAGCATTTCAGCAAAGCTTCCTCAGAAAATACAGCAAAGCAAACAGAGCCACAACACAGTGAAGATAGTGACACCGAAGGAATCCAGTATAAGGAAGTTATGTAAGACAATCTATGTGGGAATTTATTTACTGAAAGTGAGATCGACCATTCTGGAAGTGTTGAATTTGACAAACAAGGAAAGTCGCATGTTGACATGCCTGCTGATGCCTCTAAGCCAAGAGAGAATGGAAATTCAAAATCTGCCTGTACTGTAGAATTAATAGATGATCCTGCAACATGGCCAGAAATAATAAGTCAGAGAGTCTTTAGTAAACAAAGGACCACCAATATTTATAGTAGAATTTTTCTCCAAGAATGAGAGTGCATCACGATTTGCAAAATTTCAATAAAAAAAAGAAAACTGCCAAATGGGGAACTGTAAATCACCTATGGCTAATATACTCAGCATCAAGTGACAAAATCTATTACTACTCCAAGCTTTTTGATAATGCAGCAAGTGCACTTGCAAGTAGTGGTTTTAATATCTGACCTAAAATTTATACAAAACTAGCGAAGCATGGAAATTCCAAAATGCATTTGCAAGCTATGATCAGTTGCTCTGAACTGCAGCAAAGATTATCTGCTGAAAAAACTATTGCTGAAGTGGTAGAAAAACTAATCAGACAAGAAGCAACATGCTATCATCAAGTTTTTGAGTGACTGGTGGCCACTGTACACTTCCTGGAAGAAAAAACTTGCCATTCCGTGGATCTGAGGAACACAGGAACACCACATAATGGAAATAGCCTTGGTGTTGTTGAGTTGCTAAAAAACTTTGATCCAGCAATGCAAGATCACCTGAAAAAAATCAAGAATAAAGAAATAAATGATTATTATTTAGGAAAAAGAGTCCAGAATGAACTTATCAATAAAATGGGTTAAGCTGTTCTACAGGAAATAATTTTGTGAATCAAGACAGCTAGCATTTTGCAGTAATTTTCGACTGCACTCCTGATATCAGTCATCAGGAGCAAATGTCGATGCTAATTAGATATGTAGCTGACGGTATATAATCAAATGCTCCAGCAGGAGTATATGAACCTATCATAAAGGTTTTAGTGGTAGAAAGTAGCACATGTGAAAATCTGCACAACAACCTTCTACATAAACTTAAAACATTAGGGCTAGATGTTGAAAATATCCATGGACAAGGGTATGATAACGTGCCAATATAAAGGGACACACCTCAGGTGTGCAGGCACGACTTCTACAGAAGAATTCAATAGTTTTCTGATTAGTAGGTTGGCCATGGCACCAGCCACCAGGTGAAAGACTATGGCTGAAGGTATTAGAATACAACTAGGACTGGTCCAGACAGCTCTGGGTTGAGTCTTAATTTGGGCCGGTTCTTTACTTATGCCTACATCTGCACTGAATATTCTGGCATATTCATTATACATCTCTTGCTATTCCATTACATTTAACTAGTCACAACACTCCCCATATATCTCTCTTTTTGCCCTCTTTTTTCCTCCTATTTGCTATATTTATGGAAGGTCCACAGCTTATGGCCCCCAGTACCTGGCATAGAAGGGTGCGAAGAATCTCCAAGGATCTTGTTGACTCCAATTTTGGATTGAGGGCAGACACGACTGGTGGTAGTAATGGTTCTGCCCTTAACCATGCCCCTCCCAATAGATCTGATTCTTTCACTCTTCACTATTTTAACATTTGTGGTCAGAACTCTAATCTTTCGTCTGTGGAATAGCATTTGGGTACTTTCCTCCCTAAGCTCCACTTCCAATTTGAAATCCATCTGTCTATCCACACTTCCACTGACCCTTTTCAAATCTTTCACTATAGTATGTATACTCGTTTTCGTTCCAAAGGTGGGGTTTGTGCATACTGCATCACTGACACTCCTATTGCAAGGCTCATGGACCTTGAATCTCCTGACTTTGATGTTCTCTGGCTAAAAATCTATCTCTCCACTACCACTATATTCCTTTGCTTCGGCTACTGTTCTCCAAACTCCACCGAGTTTGTGTCTTCCTTTGAATATCTATCCTTGTGCCATGGGTCCTTGCTATCTTCTCATCCACATGCCGAAGTTCTCTACATTGGAAACTTCAATGTACATTACATATAGTGCCTTAATTCTTCTCACACTGATGTGGCAGGAAGTGAGACCCTTGCTTTCTTTATTACTCACGATCTAGAGCAAATTATCAACAGTCATACTGGCGTTCCTAATCAACACGAACATGCAGCAAACACTTTTGACCTATTTCATACTTCTAACCCTTCAAACTACTCTTATTCAGTGCTTTCACCCTCTTGGTAAATATGACCACTCTCTAATCTCAATCTCCTCCATTTTCGCTCCCCCTCCACCAATCACTCCTATTCAGCACCGCCTTTGAAACTTTGAGCGTACCCAAGGTGAAACTTTGCGTAACTTCCTCTTTGAATTCCCATGGGATGACAACTGATTTTGGTCCTTCAACCCTGATAAGGTAGTCCGAAAATTTGCCGAGATCATGACCTCGGGAATGGAGGCGTGCATCCCCTACTCTACGAAAACTTTCTCTCCTCCAAAACATTGGTTTGACCATGCCTGCTCCATGATTATCCAAGCCAAGAATCGGGCACACCAATCTTACCAAGCCTCACCTTCCGATTTAACTCACTCTGCTTTTATTGTAGCTAGGAATTGCTGTACTGCTCAGATTTGAAGGTCGAAGGCTTCCTTTATATGAAGGAAAGTTGATGACCTTAACTCCTCTATTACTGACAAATGCTCTGATCCTTAGCCAAAAACCTCACCAAACACTTCTGTAACTCAAGGTATCCCCATCTCATTCGTTCTGATGGTTCTATAGCTTGCTCTCCCACTGACAAAGACAATCTCCCCACTGACAAAGCCAATCCATTTGGTTCTCATTTTTCTGCCAACTCTTTTATAAACGATTCCAGCACACCTGTCCCTCAATCTTTACCCCTCACTAACCTATGCCCTCCCTTATCCTTTTTCCACACAAAGTTCATAAGGTTCTTTGCTCGTGAAAGACGAACAAGGCATCTGGACCCGATGGTATCCCTGCAAGGTTCCTTAAGGAATTTGCGGATGAACTGGGTCCTGTGCTTTGCTCTCTTTTTCGCCTCATTCTCTCAACGCTAGTGAACTTGAAAAAGACCTAGATGCTGAGCCTGTATCCAAGACTCAGAGTAAGCGCTTAAGCATAAAAAGAAAATTATTTGATTATGAATCTGCAGATAAACCTTTGCCAGATCCAAAAACAGCCTTCAAAGTGCAATGTTTTAATCAAGTGGTAGATAAAGCACTGTGAACACTCGAGACACGGTCTGAACAACTGAAAAAGTATCAAAATTTATATGGATTCTTGTGCAATTTTCAGGACCTATCCGAGGACACCATAAGAAAATGTGCAGCAGACCTGGAAGTAGCAATGACAGAGGTCAAGCTGGTACAGGAAAAAGATCAGGTTCTTCTTCTTCTTCCTCTATTTGCGTTCCCATTTTCATATGGGGTCGCATCTCTTCACTAGTCGTCTAACCCTCGTCCAGTTTCAACAGAGGTCGGGCTCCTCTGTGCGTCGCGTGAGCGGGGTACGCCCTGGCCATCTTCGGTATTCTCTCGACTGCTAAAAAAATTGGCTGATATAGGTGGATACATGCCTCGTGAGAAAATAGAGGCACTAAAGCCAATTCTGTCATGAGATTCAAAACCCTATGAAATTTCTTGAATTCCTTGCTTGCAACAACAGGTCTACTGCATTTTATAATTTATTTATTGCTCTTTGGATTTTCTTGACAATCCCAGTGAACTGTGGCATCTGCAGCAAGGAGTGTTTCCAAACTGAAAGTGATCAAAACTTACTTGAGATCAAACAATTCTGCAAGAACGTTAAAAACATTTGGCAATTATGTCTATTAAATATGAAATTAGGCGGAGTTTAAACTTAGACAAAATTTTAAAAGACTTTGCTACGAAAATAGCAAAAAAAGAAAAACAACAACTCTCTCATCAAAAAAGGCAACAAAAATATACATTTATTGTTTATGATTGTTAAGTGATATTTATAAATTCAAGAAAGATAATTTGTTTACAACAGTGCACTAAAATTCTGATTTTTTTCTAACCAAAAATAAATTAACATTTTTTATAAATTATTTCAGTCACTAAAACAAGTGGTATTGTGACCATGTACTTTTCAGAGGTGATATACAATTTTTGTTTTTTACTTGTAGGCTTACATGTATGCAATTTTATATTAAAATGTAGCTTGCATCTATTTGGTCTATTAACTCACATATATATTTTTAAGTGCATTTTTTATTGCTTTCCATTCTACCACAGAGATATAAAGTCCATAATAGACTTTCATATATTTTTATGATTCTACAGACCTTGGTGTAACTTGTCAGGAAACCTGGGACCGACCAAAGTGTTCCCAATTGGGCCCCGCACCTCCTAAGGCCGACCCTGTACCTGCCAGTCTTTGGTCATTTGTATGCAGAATTACAAAAACAATAGAAAAATGAATTATCAAATTAATATCAAAACTGATAATAAAAGTAATACTTCTTATATCAATGTAGCCAAGGCTACTATACGACACATTTAAATGTTATGTTTTGAACTGTTGATTCGCATGTAGAAGGACTGGGTTGAGAGTTCATGCAAAATACCACTTCTGTAAACTGAGAAAAAATTTTTACAATATAAATACATATGACCAAACTGCTTAATCCAGTGTGGACTATGCATGCACAGTATCCCTCCTATTTTGAGAACTTAAAACTTGCACAGTACAAACAGCAGTTTCTACATAGTTTAAGATAATGATGTGATGATAAATGAGTCTTTTACAACAAAGACACATCAAAGGAGATTCGCATGGTTTCCACAGCCGTAAAACAGTTTTGACATAGTTAAAGATAATGACGTGATGATAAATGAGTCTTCACCAAACTTAGCAATATTTAATTAAAATTTTCTCATCAAGAAAAAATTTACAAGGTACCACAGCAGTAAAACAGTTTTATTATAGTTAGTATAATGACGTGATGATAAATGAGTCTTCTACACCAAACCTGAGTCATATATATTGGAAATTGTCTATGTCCTGCAATACACAGGAGCCATATGCCTCAAAATACATAAGCAATACCATATGCGCACAAGCTTAAAGTCCACAAAGTACCTATTGGCCTCTTTGAGACTGAAATTCCAACTGATTTAAGTTTGAAACCCTTTATTCTAATTATATTACCAGCATGGGATACTTTGGACTTATGTACTAAATATGTGCTTAGTGATTGGTAATTATAAGTTACAAATCATAAATACCTTCGAATTTCCAATAGGGTTATCTATCCATAGGCAACTTATTTAGAGAGCATTTATGAAATTGGGCTCAGATACCTTCAAAATAAGATAGTCAGTATGAGATATACAGTGCTCCCTCATTTATCTCGGAGGTTCAGTTCCGGGACCAGCCACGAAAGGTGAAAATTCGCAATGTAGGAGCACCGTATTTAAAACAGGCATTTTACATTTATTTTTACCTTTACTGTATAAACCCTCCCTGCACTGTTAAAAAATCACCCTTTACTTTATCACTAACAGCGTGCAAGCATAAATTTATATGAACGTGAAATGATGAAAATTGAAAAAAGCATTATGAATGAACAGCAAACAATCTTTCGATATAATATCATCAGGGAAATAGTGTGTAGAGAATATAGATATTTCATCTAAGTTTCCCACGTACAGTACGATATACTCTTTCTTTGTAACGAATTGTATGCGTTTTCTTTTTCTCTCAGCTGACTTTGTTTATGTTATGCTTTCGTGCAGCATGGTCGATATGTAAAGATAGAATAATGCTTGGAACCAAGGAATATTAATAATACTATAATCTTGAAAATAAGATAAACCGTAAATAGGGTGAGTAATAAATATTTTATGAGTAAGATATTGTGCCTGAATAGTGATAAGGATCAGCTGATCCGGAAGTGGCAAAACGTTTTGGTTAGAGTTTCGTTCTCCCGCATCCTCATCCACTTCTACCACTTTTTCCCATCTCATTCGTTCTGATGGTTCTATAGCTTGCTCTCCCACTGACAAAGCCAATCTCCCCACTGACAAAGCCAATCCATTTGGCTCTCATTTTTCTGCCAACTCTTTTATAACCGATTCCAGCGCACCTTCCCTCAGTCTTTACCCCTCTCTAACCTATGCCCTCCCTTATCCTTTCTTCACGCAAAGTTCATAAGGTTCTTCGCTATCTAAAGACGAACAAGGCATCTGGACCCAATGGTATCCCTGCAAGGTTCCTTAAGGAGTTTGCGAATGAACTGGCTCCCGTGCTTTGCTGTCTTTTTCGCCTCATTTTGTCAACCAGTATCTATCCTTCAATTTGGAAGCATGCTCTAGTTCAACCTGTTCCTAAGAAGGGTGACAGCTCTATTCCTTCAAACTATCGACCTATTGCCATAACCTCCTCCATTGCTAAAGTTTTCGAAACTTTGCTCAATGCTCACTTCTTGAAATGCATTGAATCCAACTCACTTACCTCCGATCACCAGTACGGCTTCCGTAAGGCAAGATCCACCGGTGACCTCCTGTCTTATCTCACTCATGTATGGTCATCTTCTCTGAGGAACTAAGGGGAATCCTTTGTCATTGCCCTTGATATCTCGAAGGGTTTAGACAGAGTCTGGCACAAGGCTCTGTTGGCCAAACTACCTGTCTTTGGCTTTACCCCTTCTTTCTGTTCTCTGATTTACAGTTTTCTTTTTGACCGTTTTAAATCTGTAGTTGTTGATGGTGCAATATCTAGCCCTTCTCTGTTACCAGTGGTGATCTGCAGGGCCCTGTTCTTTCACCTACTCTGTTCCTTATCATCAATGATCTTCTACAATCCCCATCTTCCTCTCTTCTTCATGCCTTTGCTGACAACTCTACCCTTCACTTTTCCTCTGTCTTTTCTATACAACCTTCATCTGCTAATCATAATCAGTTTTGTATCACTCTTTCTTCTACTCTCAACTCCAACTTGCAGAGGGTATCTGAGTGGGGCACTCAAAATTCAGTTGAATTCAATGCCTCCAAGATGCAGCTTCTGAGTGATACAATGAAAGTCACCACAGGGCTTTCTTCATTCCTAAAGCTTTGTAACTGGTTAAAGACATGAAGGGAAAAAGGTTTTGATGAAGCCTTGACTGATGCTAGTGAACTTGCCAAAGACCTAGATGCTGAGCCTGTATCCAAGACTCAGAGTAAGCGCTTAAGCATAAAAAGAAAATCATTTGATTATGAATCTGCAGATAAACCTTTGCCAGATCCAAAAACAGCCTTCAGAGTGCAATGTTTTAATCAAGTGGTAGATAAAGCACTGCAAACACTTGAGACACGGTTTGAACAACTGAAAATGTATCAAAAGTTATATGGATTCTTGTGCAATTTTCAGGACCTATCCAAGGACACTATAAGAAAATGTGCAGCAGACATGGAAGTAGCAATGACGGAGGTAAAGCTTGTACAGGAAAAAGATCAGGTTAAAACCACAAAATTGGCTAATATAGATGGATACATGCCTCATGAGGAAATGGAGGCACTAAAGCCAATTCTGTCATGAGATTCAAAACTCTATGAAATTTCTTGAATTCCTTGCTTGCAACAACAGGTCTACTGCATTTTCAAATTTATTTATTGCTCTTTGGATTTTCTTGACAATTCCAATGACTGTGGCATCTGCAGCAAGGAGTGTTTCCAAGCTAAAACTGATCAAAACTTACTTCAGATCAAACAATTTAGCAAGAACGTTAGAAAAATTTGGCAATTATGTCTATTAAATCTGAAATTAGCCGGAGTTTAAACTTAGACAAAATTTTAAAAGACTTTGCTGAGAAAATAGCAACAAAAACAACTTTCTCATCAAAAAAGGCAACAAAAATATAACACATTTATTTTTTATGATTGTTAAGTGATATTTAGAAATTAAAAAAAGATAATTTGTTTCCAACAGTGCACTTAAGTTCTGATTTTTTTCTGAACAAAAATATATTAATACTTTTAATAAATTATTTCAGTCACTAAAACAAGTGGTATTGTGATCACGTACTCTTTAGAGGTGATATACAAATTTTGTTTTTTACTTGTAGGCTTACATGTATGCAATTTTATATTAAAATGTACCTTGCATTTATTTGGTCTATTAACTCACATATATTTTTTAAGGGCTTTTTTTATTGCTTTCCATTCTACCACAGAGAAATAAAGTCCATAATAGACTTTCATGATTCTACAGACCTTGGTGCAACTTGTCAGGAAACCTGGGACAGACCAAAGTGTTCCCAATTGGGCCCCGCATCTCCTAAGCCCGGCCCTGTGCCTGCCAGTCTTTGGTCATTTGTATGCAGAATTACAAAAACAATAGAAAAATGAATTATCAAGTTAATATCAAAACTGATAATAAAAGTAATACTTCTTATATCAGTGTAGCCAAGGCTACTATACGATATAATGCAATGTTATGTTTTGAATTGTTGATTTGCATGTAGAAGGACTGGTTTGAGAGTTCATGCAAAATACCACTTCTGTAAACTGAGAAAAAATTTTTACAATAAAAATACATATTACCAAACTGCTTAATCCAATATGGACTATGCATGCACAGTATCCCTCTTATTTTGAGAACTCAAAACTTGCACAGAACAAACAGCAGTTTCGACATAGTCTAAGATAATGACGTGATGATAAATGAGTGTTTTACAACAAAGACACATCAAAGGAAATTTGCATGGTATCCACAGCAGTAAAACAGTTTTCGCATAGTTAAAGATAATGACTTGATGATAAATGAGTCTTCACCAAACTTAGTAATATTTAATTAATATTTTCTCATCAAGAAGAAATTTACAAGGTACCAAAGCAGTAACACAGTTTTACCATTGTTAGTATAATGATGTGATGATAAATGAGTCTTTTACACCAAACCTGAGTCATATATATTGAAAATTGTCTATGTCCTGCAATACATGGGAGCCATATGCCTCAATATACATAAGCAATACCATATGCGCATAAGCTCAAAGTCCACAAAGCACCCATTGGCCTTTTTGAGACTGAAATTCCAACGGCTTAAGGTTTGAAACCCTTTATATTAATTATATTACCAGCATGGAATACTTTGGACTTATATACTGAATATGTGCTTAGTGCTTGGTAATTATAAGTTACAAATCATAAATACCTTCAAATTTCCAAAAGGGTTACCTATCCATAGGCAACTTATTTAGAGAGCATTTATGAAATTGGGTTCACATACCTTCAAAATAAGATAGTCAGTAAGAGATATACAGTGCTCCCACATTTATCGCGGGGGTTCAGTTCCAGGACCAGCCACGAAAGGTGAAAATTCACGAAGTAGGAGCATCATATTTATATACAGGTATTTTACATTTATTTTTACCTTTACTGTATAAACCCTTCCTGCACTGTTAACAAATCACCCTTTACTTTATTAATAACAGCATGCAAGCATAAATTTATATGAACGTGATATTATGAAGATTGAAAAAAAGCATTGTGAACAAACAGCAACGACAAACTTTTGATATAATATCATCAGGGAAATAGCGTGTATAGAATATATATATTTAATTAAAGTTTTCCATGTACAATACGATATACGTTTTCCTTGTAACGAATTGTATACGTTTTCTTTTTCTCTCAGCTGACTCTGTTTACGTTAAGCTTTCGCGCAGAATGGTCGATATGTAAAGAAGATAGAATAATGTTTAGAACCAAGGAATATTAATAATACTATAATCTTGAAAATTAGATAAATCCCAAATAGGGTGAGTAAATAAATATTTAATGAGTACGATATTGTGCCTGAATAGTGATAAGGATCAGCTGATCCAGAAGTGGCACAACGTTTTGGTTAGAGGTTTGTTCTCCCGTATCCTCCTTCTCTGCTACCGCTTAATGCGATTGAATATTATGAAGAGAATTGAAAAAAATAATTAAGAACAAACACCAAACAAACTTGCGATAAAATATTGTCAGGGAAATAGCGTGCGAGGGTGTATCAGCAGATACGGAAGTGCTAAAACGTTTGCAGATAGAGGTTCGCTCTCCCTCATCCACCTCCTCTTCTACCGCTTAATGCAATCGAATATTATGAAGAGAATTGATAAAAAGCATTAAGAACAAACAGCAAAAAAACTTTCTATATAATATCGCCAGGGCAATAGCGTGCGTGGGTGTATCAGCTGATACGGAAGCGCCAAAACGTTTGCAGATAAAGGTTCGTTCTCCTGCATCTTCCTTCTCTTCTATCGCTTAATGCGATTGAACATTATGAAGAGAAATGAAAAAACAATTAAGAACAAACAACTAACAAACTTTCAATATAATATCGTCCGGGAAATAACGCGTAGAGAATATATATATTTCATGTAAGTTTCCCATATACAGCACGATATACACTTTCTTTGTAACGAATTGTATAGTTTTCTTTTTCTCTCAGCTGACTTTGTGTACGTTAAGATTTCATGCAGCATGGTCGATATGTAAAGAAGACAGAATAATGTTTAGAATAAGGAATATTAATAATACTATAATCTTGAGAATTAGATAAACCCCAATAGGGTGATTAAATAAATATTTTATGAGTAAGATATTGTGCGTGAATAGTGATAAGCATCAGCTGATACGGAAGCGGCAAAACGTTTTGGCAAGAGGTTCGTTCTCCCGCATCCTCCTCCTTTTCTACAGCTTAATGCAATCAAATGTTATGAAAAGAATTGAAAAAAAGCATTAAGAACAAACAGCAAACAAACTTTTGATATAATATCATCAGGGAAATAGCGTGCGAGGGTGCATAAGCTGATACAGAGGCGGCAAAACGTTTGCATCCTCCTGCTCAAAAATAGCATACAGTGTTGCCTCACTTATCGCGGTAGTTCGGTTCCGGGACCCGGCGCGAACCAGGAAATCCGCCTATATGTACATAGATATTTTAATATATTTTTACGTTTACATTGTATAAACCCTCCCGGCACTGTTAAAAAAACACCCTTTACATTATAAATAACAGTAAGCAACGTAAATTTTTATGAAAGGAATAGATAAAATTACGGTGAATGAGGTGATAATGACGTGACATACATACTCATTTACAATTATTTTTTTGTTTACGTACTGTATAAACCCTCCCTGCACTGTTAAAAAAAACACCCTTTACATTATAGATAACAGCAAGCAACGTAAATTTTTATGAAAGTGATAGGAAAACTTACCGTGAATGTGATGATGACGTGACATACATACTCATTTACAATTATTTTTTCGTTTACATACTGTATAAACCCTCCCTGCACTGCTAAAAAAACACCCTTTACATTATAAATAACAGCAAGCAACGTAAATTTTTATGAAAGTGATAGATAAAATTACGGTGAATGAGGTGATAATGACGTGACATACATACTCATTTACAATTATTTTTTCGTTTACGTACTGTATAAACCCTCCCTGCACTGTTAAAAAAACACCCTTAACATTATAAATAACAGCAAGCAACGTAAATTTTTATGAAAGTGATAGGAAAACTTACCGTGAATGTGATGATGACGTGACACACATACTCATTTACAATTATTTTTTCGTTTACGTACTGTATAAACCCTCCCTGCACTGTTAAAAAAACAACCTTTACATTATAAATAACAGCAAGCAACGTAAATTTTTATGAAAGTGATAGATAAAATTACGGTGAATGAGGTGATAATGACGTGACATACATACTCATTTACAATTATTTTTATCGTTTACGTACTGTATAAACCCTCCCTGCACTGTTAAAAAAAAACACCCTTAACATATAGATAACAGCAAGCAACGTAAATTTTAATGAAAGCTATAGGAAAACTTACCGTGAATGTGATGATGACATGACATACATACTCATTTACAATTATTTTTTCGTTTACGTACTGTATAAACCCTCCCTGCACTGTTAAAAAAACACCCTTTACATTATAAATAACAGCAAGCAACGTAAATTTTTATGAAAGTGATAGATAAAATTACGGTGAATGAGGTGATAATGACGTGACATACATACTCATTGACAATTATTTTTTCATTTACGTACTGTATAAACCCTCCCTGCACTGTTAAAAAAACACCCTTTACATTATAAATAACAGCAAGCAACGTAAATTTTTATGAAAGTGATAGATAAAATTACGGTGAATGAGGTGATAATGACGTGATATACATACTCATTTACAATTATTTTTTCGTTTACGTACTGTATAAACCCTCCCTGCACTGTTAAAAAAACACCCTTCACATTATAAATAACAGCAAGCAACGTAAATTTTTATGAAAGTGATAGATAAAATTACGGTGAATGAGGTGATAATGACGTGACATACATACTCATTTACAATTATTTTTTCGTTTACGTACTGTATAAACCCTCCCTGCACTGTTAAAAAAACACCCTTTACATTATAAATAACAGCAAGCAACGTAAATTTTTAAGAAAGTGATAGATAAAATTATGATGAATGAGGTGATGATGACGTGACACATACTCATTTACAATTATTTTTTCGTTTACGAACTGTATAAACCCTCCCTGCACTGTTAAAAAAACACCCTTTACATTATAAATAACAGCACGCAACGTAAATTTCAATAAAAAAATGAAAATACTGAAAAAAAAAAATTTAAATATTTTAATATTTTTGCGTATACCCATAAAATAAAATAATAATTTATCCAAAAAAAAACCGCGATAGAGTGAGAACGCGAACCAAGAAGCGCGAATAACCGGGGTAACACTATACACCCAGAAATCTGCAATATAAAATAAACAACATGTATCCAGTAGTAGGTTAGCTCATGGCACCAGCTACACTGAATATTCTTGGATATTCATTACACATCTTTTATAATCCCTTCACATCTGGCAGGTCATTACACTCTCTATCTCTGTTTCTCTTTACATTATTTATTCTTCGTGTCCAGGCCCGATAAAGGCTGTTTTATTTTATTATTTTTTGGCCCATCTTGGTGTCACAATAATTTTTTTTTTTTCTGAGCAGAGAGAACACCATGTGAAATAAATTCTGCAAATGAGAGAAAAACTTTACAACGTCGATCCACATTACCAAACAGCTTCATTCCATGTGATCTAGTCATTCAGAGTATCCCTCCAATCCTGAGGACTCAAAGTCTACAAGTATATGGTGTTATGCCAGTCTAGTCACCATGGACACATCAGAGGACACTGCAGGAGATATCATGTTCTCACCATTTCATTATCGTACCTCTACAAATGAATCAGCAGGTACTAGGGTCTCATTATTATCTATCCATCCTCATTTCTTCTGTAAATTCCATAATGATAAAATTTTGGGAAGGGATATGTGCCTTTCACTCTCCTATCACTCTCAGTCAAGGCATATCTTAAGCATTTTTCCTATTACCTGGTTGCCATTTCTAGAGACACACTCAAGAGTATGATTTGGTAGGGAGAAGGAAACAACAGATGCCTCTGTTGTTCCTTCAAATTCATTGATCCTAAGGCCCATTATTATTCTATATTTATATTATTTGACCTATCAAAAGTAATGATCATTAGAGACATAATTAGTGTAGAAATTAGGCCAACCTTTCCAAAAACACATCATATAGCTCTATTAATAAACCACGTTTTCTCTGAACTATTAAATACATACAAAAATATCTTGTGAATTATATTTTTTCCTTGTCACCTGATACCAAATAAAGGGGTCCTCAGGTTAGTGTCCTCGACTTACAATGTTTAGTCATTACAATGCAACCCCCATAAATAATGAATAAATAATTTTATTCGACCTTTTTTTTTTCATGAGTGTGACACCGGGACGGGCAAAAAACTGTCTTAATTAATAAATGCCCGAGTATGAGAAAACATTAACATGAAGGAAAAGAAAAAAGTTATGGACAAGGCAGAGATGAGGTAATGATACACAAAGGAAATGGACTCACTGAAAGAATAATCAAAGTACTGAGGAGCTAGAGATATGAAGGATTAGGTCCTGAGATGAAGATATATCTGCTTCTTGGAGAAAGATAGGTTATAAGAATTAGGAAAGACAGAATAAGGAAGAGTGTTCCAGAGTCTGGAGGTACATGGGAAGAAACAGTTGCTGCACCAACCACTTTGCGAAATACAAATCTCTATACATACAAACTTCGCGCACTGAACAGTTTCTTGAGTGTGGCAGATGAATATGTCATCACGCAGCAATGTTGTTTGTGTATATATTATTTGTATTGTCAAGGACCTAGTTTGAAATTGTGTAAAATATTACCAAATACATAGTCAAAAAAAAGATTTCCATTTTGCACACTTTATTGCGTGGCGGATGAATACATAATCACATGGCACAGTTGTATACATATATATCAAGTTAATCTTTATATTTATTCATTTGTTTGTGCATTTGCTCATGTAAAGAACCTAGTTGTAATTATTTAAAAGATTACCAAATACATTGTCGTATATACGATCCTCATGCGGAACAGTTCGTTGAGCAAGGTGTAAGAATATGTCATCACATGGCATTCGACTGAGGAAGACGTGTCACCCAGTTCTCGCTCGTACACCATATTGTTCTCATTCTCATTTGCTCTTCGGTTTGCTTCGCTCGTGTTTGCGATACCTACTGACCTGTGCTATGGCTTCCAAGTGAATAGGAGTTTCTTCTGATAGCACTGCTTTAAAGAAAAGGAAAGCCATCATCAAGGAAGTTAAATTAGGCATAGTGATACGCTTCAAAAAGGGAGAAACTGCTTCCAAACTTGGCTGCTCACTGGAGTTAACCTGTTTGACTGTGGTTACGATTATTAAGGATAAAGGATACATTCTTGAACATGTGAAAGGTTCTGCTCCTATGAAGTCCAATGTGATTACTAAGTAGCATAGTGGCCAAATAATTGAAATGGAAAAGTTATTAGCGCTTTGACTGGACGACCAGCATCAACAGCGTATCCCAGTGAGCCTTATGTTAATTCAAAAGAAAGCCAAAATATTCTTTGAGGCCGTGAAAAGGAAAGGGAGTGAAAGCGAAGAGATTGTGGCCAATTGGGGTAGGTTTATGTATTTTAAGGCTTGTGCTAATTTGCATAATCTTATGGAGCAAGGTGGAGCATCTAGTGCCATGAGAAAGCAGCAAGTGATTTTCCTAGTACGTTGGCTGAGATAATTAAGGAAGGGGGTTACCGTGCTGAACAAAGTTTAACGTGGATGAGTCCGGTTTCTTCTGTAAGCATATACCTAAACATACATACACCTTGTTTGCTTTTTCCGCGTGTTTATAATCCGCAAAACTGGAATAACGACCCTTAAAAATAATAGTAAAAAAATACGAAATTCGCGAATAATGCCCATGCAAAAAAATTCGAAAAAATATTTTCATTTTAGTAAATAATCGACCACCTCGGAGGCACTTTTCAGCCATCCTCCTCCTCTTCTACAGCTTAATGCGATCGGATATCATAAAGATAATGGAAAAAAAGCATTAAGAACAAACAGCAAACAAATTTTCGATATAATATCATTAGGGAAATAGTGTGCGAGGTTGCATCAGCTGATACGGAAGTGGCAAAACGTTTGTGGATCGAGGTTCATTCTCCCACATCCTCCTCTTCCTCTACCACTTAATGCGATTGAATATTATGAAAAAAAAATGAAAAATAGCATTAAGAACAAACAGCAAACAAATTTTTTATATAATATCATCCGGGGGAAATAGCATGCGAGAGTGCATCAGCTGATACGGAGGCGGCAAAACGTTTGTATCATCGTCCTACCCATCACCATGCACTCCCAGTGTATGCCTGTTGCCCACCGCATAATGGAGTGCGTTAATTTGTTTACTGTACAGTAAATCTGTATATCTTTCATACTGTACACTATTTGCATGTTAATATAAATAACTACAGGTCTTTCTGCTTTCCTATGTACTTATAAAATATGTTTTACTTATCTTATATCTTTGGTATAGTGTGTCTATGGACGGTTGTGGAACGCATCAATACCCACTATCATTATTTCTTATGGAAAAGCACTCATTAAATTATGCGAAAATTGCAATATGCGGCACTACTGAGAACCTATCTTCACGTTATTCTAAAAACTAGGTGTACTGCGCCAAAGAGGAGAAGACAGCATCAAACCAAAAATTTAGAAATAGAGGCTGACTTTGCTTTCGGGGGGCAATGTTTCTGGAGACTCCAAGCTGAAGCCCTTGTTGGTTTACTTGGCAGAATATCCAAGGGCACTCAAGGACATTTGGAAGGGTCAACTGCCTGTCATCTGGAAGTCAAACTAGAAGGTGTGGATAACCCTTAAAACTTTCGAGGATTGGTTCAGCAGTCATTTTGTGCCAGAAATGGAGAGCTACTGTACAGCCAATGGTCTGCCCTATATGGTGTTGCTCTTGCTGGACTATGCCACTGGTCAGCCAGACCATATGGGTGATTTCCATCCTAATGTCAAGGTGGTTTACCTTTCATCTAATACCAATGTCCTGTTACAGCCAATAAATCAGGGTGCATTTACCTTTTTTAAGGCCTACTACTTCCGAAGGACAATCGCTATAGCTCTCAGAGCAACTGAGAAGGACAAGAACTTGACTCTCAAGGAGTTTTGAAGTCTTACAATACAGACACTCCCCAACTTATGATCGAGTTAAGTTCCAGAAGATCGTTTGTAATTAGAATTGTTCATAAGCTGCGTTTAAGTAAAAAAGACCAATGTACAGTAGATATATATGCAGAACTGTACAGTACTAAGGCTAAAGACACTTAACTATTACAGAAAGCATATAGTATACAGCATTAATGAATTTTAATATGTTCATAAGTTGATATTTTGTATACACAGTACTGTATATATATTGGTTAAGCAAAATTAAGGACTGCAATTATTACACAAATTCCAGGACCCTTTATTTCAAATGTCCCTGTTGAAGAGAATGATGGAAAGGATTTTCTCTCAAAGTTATTAGCTCCTCTCTAGAAATATCTTCAACAATGAAATATCTTTTGCCCTGAATACAACCTGAGGACACTTTTCCAGAAAAGTGTCTTCAGCATGGATTGTTTTGTGCTTGGTGTGGCACACAGATGTTTCACCAACATATACAATATCCAGGGATTTCTTAAATACTATTTAAAGTTTATCAAACCTTGAAAAGCACCAAGGCATAGCAAGTACAGAACACTCTAAGCTGAAGACACTTTCCTAGAAAAAAAATTTTTGGACCTCTCTAGAGGCGGAACTTCCTGGTCTTCAACTTTAGGAGATGAATCTCTCTATCACTTACTTCAACAGGAACATTTGGAACAATGGGACCTGGAACCTTGTGTAATAATTACAGTTCGCTATGATTCATAACTGCTACATAAAACAGTATGCAGTATTAAAGAATTTTAATAGAGCAATAATAATGTAATAATACAGTACAGTACAGTAATACATGAATAATACATGAGTAGATAATGGGTAGGGTTTTGTTCGTATCTGTGTATGTTCGTAAGTAGGGGACCTTCTGTATTCTTCAAGATGTCAAGAATATTGCTGAAAGCTGGGAGGAAGTTCAGAAGACAAACTTGAATGGGGTATAGAAGAAACTGTGTCCCCAGCTTGTGAATGACTTCCATTACTTTGAGTTGAGGCCGTTTCCAAGAATGCTGTTGCCCTGAGGAAGGAGCTTAAGTTTGAGGTGGTGGTTGATGATGTAACAGAGATACAGGAATATCATGGAAAGGAGCTATCTTCTGAGAACTTCATTTAAATGGAGAAGCAATTAATTGAAGAGGAGGAAGAAATGCCAAGCCCAGAGCCAAAGAAATTTACAAGCAAGGAATGGAAGAAGGTTTTGCCCTGATAGCAAAAGGGTTGGCAAAGTTTGAGGCTGAGGACCCCAACACTGCCAGGTACACTAAGGTAGCAAGAGTGGTAATGGATTCCCTGCGGTGCTACATGGATATTTCGGAAGAGAAGATGATAGCATCCTTCCAGACCCATCTCCAACGTTTCTTCATGAAGGTGAGCCCCCAGCAACTCATCCTGTACCCTTTACCTCAAATGTCTCTGTAGACTCACCTGCCCCAATCTCTCCAACTTTCTTCTTCCAATAAGCCTGTCTCTCCCTCCCTTGCAATGCCCCTTCCAGTGTAGAAGCCAACCACAGAAGTAAAGATAAGCAATACTGTACTGTATATAATATAATTCTTAGACTATTAACTTTCTTACTGCTATAGCATAGGTGGGTGACCTAGGTTCTTATTCAGGAGTGTTCCGACTTACATTGAAAATCGGGATACATCATGTCTTCAGGAACAGAACTACGACATAAGTTGAGGACCCCCTGTATATATATACAGACGCTCCCTTACTTACGAACATTTGTATATACAAACAAAGTCCGCAAAAAGTAAATAATTATAAAAATCATAAAAAAATACAAAATCGTGTGGCAGCAAATTCAAACTTTTCGCGCAGTGACGATTGAGCCTAGTATGACATTCAGCTGCTAACAAGATGCGGGCAGCACTAGATCTGTTACCACAAAGTTCCGGTCTGTTCTCAGATTGCGTCCCAAAGACACTGGAACTCTCCGATGCGTACCAGGCTTTTTATCGTGAAATATCTTTTTCATCGTGTAGTAATCATGACTGGTGAAAAGCCAAATACTATAAATGTTAGTGGTGCTTCAAATAAAAGGCATGCCATTTCAACAGAAATGAAACTGGCAATAATAAAGAGAACTGATAATGGTGAAAAAATGGTGAAAGTAGCATGAGCTGATACAGGGGTTCCTGATTTACAACATTCTGCCATTACGACAGAGAACAATAAATAATTAATAAATTATTAATAAATCAATTTTTCGACCTACCTTGCAAGCGCAGTGGTGATATTTTTTATGGGAGTGCTGCAAAGAAAGAAAAGATATCACAATGGAACTTAAAACTGAAAGAGTAATATGCTCGGAAGAGGGAGAAAATGCTATGAATATTGGCCTCTCACTGGGATTAGCCTGTTCGACTGTGATGATGATCATTAAGGATAAAGCACTTTTGCTATTTTTATGTCATTGATCACAAGTATAGGTAAGCAATACTGTATAGTGTAGTTTTACTGTTTTTATGTCTTATATTAAGAACTTAGATTATTTTTCTATGTTTTAGAATATAGTACATTAGGTCCTCGTATAACATCATTCCGAGTTACGACAAAGGCAAAAAAATTATTAATAAATTATTAATGAATTAATTTTTCGATCTACCTGGCTGGTGCGGTAAATTTAAACCGCACGACAAAATAGTTTGTGAAAGCGCCGGAGCAATACACAGCTACCAGCACTGCTCTATTCATATTTATCAAGTTAATGGCTTTATTTATTTTTTTAAATACTTGGTTATATTGAAAGATTATATTGCATTTAAAACAAAAACAAACACATAGCTGTAAATACGATTTTATTCGAAATACACATAAATACACAGCTAGCAGCACTGCTGTAGTCATATTTATCAAGTTACTGATTTCATTCATTTACTTGTTTATATATTTGATTATAATGAACTTAAAAAGAAAGATACCAAACATATAGCTGTAAATACGATTTTATTTGAAATATGCACAAATACAAAGGTAGCTGTTATAATATGTGGAACTACTACAAAGGCTTCCTATAAAGTTGTAGGCTGATGAGTTGTCTATTAAAAAATGCACACTTACTTGGAGACATTAAAGTAATATTTACATTACTTTATTGACTCCAAGTAAGTGTACATTTTTTAACAGACAACTCGTCACCTACAATTTTACAGGATGCCTTTGCAATGGCTCAACATATTATAACAGTAGCAAACACAGCTGTTCTGTATTCGTATTTATCAAGTTAATGACTTTATTTATTTATTTATATATAGTTGGATATATTGAAAAATTATATTGAATTTAAAAAGAAAAAATACCAAACACTCAGCTGTATATACGATTTTATTTACACTCGAATGCACGGCTGTATTCATATTTATCAAGTTAATGGCTTTATTTATGTATTTTTCTATATAAAGATGGCTATATTGAAAAATTATATTGAAGTTAAGAAGAAAAATACCAAAAGCAAAGATGTAAATACGATTTTATTCAAAATAGTTTGCTGAGCGTAGTGTAAGAAATAGGAATCACGTGGCAATAGGAGAGGGAGGAGAAGCACAACTCAGTTTATTCCTGCCCGACACATTGTGTCTAGGCCTTTCGTCTGCTCTCTCGTTGTGTTCGATCGTTACAGACTTTACTATGGCTCCCAAGCGTATTAGTGATAGTTATGATGGCAGTGCCACTAAGAAAGAAAAGCCATCATTGTGGAAATTAAAACTAAAGAGGCAAACCGTGCTAAAAAGGAAGAATCTTCTACAAATATTGGCCGCAATCTCGGACTAGTCCATATGACCGTGGCCACGATCATCAAAGACAAAGATCGCATCCATGACCAAGTCTCTCCCTCCCTAGGCAAGCACACCACATGAGTACAGTAAAAGTAAGCAATACTTACAGCTTTGTTGTAGTGTAATATTTTAATGGCTATAAGTGTGTTTTATTATCTTACACTAAGAACTTATTTTTTTGTAGGGTAATATTTTTATATTTATAAGTGTATTGTATAATTTTACAATGAGAACTTATTTTGCTGTAGTGTGATATATTGTATATTTATAAGAGTGTTTTATAATCTTTAAATGAAAACTTATAACACAGTATGTACAGTCTTCTTTTTCTATATATGATGTATTGATTCTTCTTTTGCCTTTCCTGACTCACCTTATCCAGTCTCCTCAGCAGCTGCCTCTACAACTTTCACCTCCTAATAAGCCATTCTCGCCCTCCCTATGCAAGCAAACCACAGTACAGCATACTTACAGCTTTGTCCTATACAGTAATATTGTAGTGTACTACAGTACAGATATTTTTGTAGTGTACTACAGTACAGATATTTTTATGTATATAAGTGTTGCATTATTATACAGTACCTATATCTTATAATGTTAATTTTACAATTTAGGTATAATATTAAGACGAGTATTAATAATTTTTTAAGAACCATTAGGAACATAGTTTTTTCTATGTTTTTGATGGTTTATTTTTAACATAGGTTGAAGGACTTAGGTTCGAATCTACATGAATTCCGGCTTACATCGAAATTCAAATAAAGTCAGCTGTCAGGAATGGAGCCCTGACGATATATAGGAACCCCCTGTACTCTGTTGTGTATTTTTTAAACTCACGAATTTAATTTACTTCAGGAGTGTAAATTTGTACAGAAATCAATAGTTTTCTGTTGATACATGGGATAGTTCAATCTCAGAATGGTGTAAGATTTTAGCCTTACAATGAACACACTTTTATTTTAGGATGCTTATTTAACTTTTTGTACAAAATTTCCCTAAGTAAATTAAAATTTCACTGTAAAGGTTTTTATAACCATTCATTAGACCCATTCAACTGAACAGCTGATTTATTGAATTTAGAATAAAATGTGTGAAAAGAAACAATTAAAAAGGGCAGCTGAAAATTCCAAGCTTTTGAACTGCCTTATGTTATGCCATTCTGCTACATTAGTACTGTATTTTTTTTATAAAAAGAATACTACCATCGTTTTCCCAGTATGTCTTCATAGGCGACTGCAAGGGATAAGGTAGTTGCGTAATGACGACCTTTTCCTTAAATTTTTATTACTACAAACATTTGATAAAAGAAGTTAGAGTGGCAGAGCAGAAAAAAGCAAGTTCCTTATATGTACTGTGTATATAGTTTCTTTCTAGTTAAAGTTGTAGCTACTCAAATGGCTTCGATGGGGTACAGTGTCCAAGCAAAACACCATCTTCAATAAGTCACAATTAATAAAAGCTTCCATTCCCAAGTAGGATTTTCAGTCATTCAGTGGGATCATTCTAAAAATTGATCCTAGAGAAAGTGTGGATGGGGAATTAAGACTGGATGCTACATTTCTATCGACTCATGGTGGTCTCGATTGCTGTTCTACTGACTCCAGAGTCGAACACGCTGACAATTATTCTCCAGTGGTCCCCACACAATTACAATAGTGATAAGAAGTTTACTTTCAAATGGGTTAAAGTGTGGGTTAAAATACTAAGAAGCAATGCTGTCAAGGAAATAAAAGAAAAAAGGCACAAACGAATTCAATATAAGCCAAACCTCAACAAATTGTCTCAAGAACAATCATTTCATGTGCTTCTCTTATCAGCAAATAACAAAGAAATACTCACCATGTTTTCCTTTTCATCGATTTAATATCCTCATAATAAGAGATGCTGCATTACATAATGAACATTTGAAGCACAGTCATCTTGTAAGCTTGTCTACAGCATTAACTGAAGAGTGCTGCTTAGGTCATTCATCAAGCAAGACTCCACATAGTACGCTTGACTATAACCAAATTAGATGCAGTATATCAATTTCAAGTTACAAAAATAATCAGGACTAACACACAAATTGATTATTTAAATTATAGATTGTTATATAATGTACGAGTTTTGTTTGCTACAGGAATACATTAAGTCATAATAGTACATCTCAATAAACCATAAATATATAGACTGGAATATATAAAGAACATACAAATTCCCATTATACAATTGTACGTGAATTATCCCACGTTTTACACGACAAGTATATCTCATGTCATTAAACTGTTTACCTTAAAAGTTAGGAGAATATGGTTTTGCAACAATCCATTATCTAAAAACTAACCCAAAAAGTAAGTTTCTCTAAAAAATTTTAGTCCACTTTCAGTCATTTCTATAACATACAAGAGTAAAGTCTGAAATTTTTAGGCACAAGCTCCATGGCCAAGTAAAAAATTTTGCAGATTAACACATAAAACAAAGAAGAGGTCATCATCATCATACTAAGTATACAGTGCAGATAGTACTTTAATCACATCCTTGTTAATATTTACCTTTTCCATCATGCTGTTGTGACAATTATTTGAATGCTTTCACCTGTAGTTGCATCCTGCAAAAAAAAGAGGAGTTTTAGTTATTATCAGGGAGGAAAGGGTTCGGTTATATAAGCTGGTTCAATGTCAATGGTAATGATGTGTGTTAAAGCCCAACATCTTCATATCTTCTACCAAGTTCATTTCCATAATACAAGGAGCAAATATACTAACTGGTTTAACCATTCTTTCTTAAAATTTTCCTCTTGTTGACAATCCTTAAGCTGCCTGGCCAAATAACCCCAAGTCCATAAGGAATGCCACAGCTAATTCCAGACTTTCCCGCAAAGCTCTGAGGGAGTGTGGTGTTCTTGGCAAATGTGGTTATATGAGGTTCAGGCTTCTAAAATGAGTATGACTGTATGAGTAGACATGTTACATCCAGGATGGGCAAGACTAACAGAATCGTCCAGCTTCTTCTGAGAGATCAGAGGGGATGGGTGGTGTCCCTGTAGCATTCTGCCCAGATGGACTCTATCCTCTTGGGGAAGGTGAAAGGAGGATTCAAAAGGATTGGTGTTGGGAGATTGTGAAAGCCACTAAGTGACTTGATGGTGTGGCATGTTAACTGGGTATGGATATGTTTGCAGAGGTGAGTTTGGGGTGGAAGTGGGGAAGAGGTGACAGCATTTGAGTGAGAAAATGTGTGCTAGATGCTGCATTAATGTTCCTTGGTGTGTGTGTGTGCGTGAGTGTGTATATGAGTGTATTTACCTAATTGTGTTTACGGGAAAGAGCCCAAAGCTCGTATCTTCCCGTCTGCTGATCGGTTCCATTTTATACTCAGTGATACTTATCATACCTGTCCTTAAAACTATGGATTGAGATAGCGTTAACTACCTCCTCACTTAGCCAATTCCAATTTTCAACTACCCTTACACTGAAAAAGTATTTCCTTACATCCTGCAAAGAAGTTTTCTTACGAAGCTTCAAACTATGACCTCTAGTTCTAGAGTCAGCCATATAAAAATATCGATCCCTTTCCACTCTATCATAACCATGAAGGAATTTAAAGACTGTCACCATATCCCCCCTCAATCTTCTAGCTTCGAGTGATGGTAAGTCTAATTCCTTCAGCCTCTCATCATAACTGAGATTGCGTATTTTTGGTACCAGTTTCGTGGCATGTCTTTGAACTTTTTCAAGCTTAGCTATGTACTTTTTCAAGTGCGACGCCTCGAGATGTAGACAAAGCGTGATGTAACCGAAGACATCTTCACCTCAGCCAGCTCCCGATTGAGACGAAAAGTTTTGGTGACATCAGTAAGCCAACGAAGCTTCACTTCACTGGAGGGATTTTCTTGGAAGCCCAGCTTGACATAATCTGTCCGAGGAGCAAAGGCTGGGGCAGCAGATGGGAGCGATGAGAGTGCAGCTGACTAGAGTGATGAAGAGGTAGCTGAAGGAGGTAACAAAGGTACAGCAGGAGGAAGAGGGCAGGGCAAGGAACTGCCAGAGGTTGCATGTGGAACAGCATCCTTGTCTGTCTTGTGAGTTTTGGCAGCAGGCGACGTTGAGGCACTGCTGGAATCAGACCCATGGTCTATGGGGCGTTTAGAGGAGGCAGAGTTCAGTAGTTGAGGATGAGGGTGAGAGCACATAACCCCAGCTGGTGGCTGCTGATGTCTACATGGTGGAAGAAGAGGCCAATCCCGCATATCCTGGCCATCCTCGTCACACAGGGCTATGTTGGCGTCGATATCCGCCAAGGAGGATGGTCCAGAATAGTCCATGATATCTGGTGAGGTGGCAACACTAGCTTGGAGAGACGTCAACGAGAGGGGGAAGCAACATGACGTCACCCCACGTCGTACTGCGCATGCGCAAATCCGAGTCCGCCAAACGAATGGGGTCTTACCACTGGCAGATAGCTTTTTCTCGAAACTACAGACTAAGTCCAAAAAGACCCCAAAAAGCACTGTTGACACTAAAATGATGTCTGTATCTTACTATGAATCTCGCCACGGTGAGGAATCAAACTGCGCTGTAGAACCCTCAGAAATCAGCAATAACTGTAGAGCTTACTCAGTCGTCGTCCGCTTCTGAAATTTGGCGGGACACCTCCAGAGATAATATGAAAAAATAAAGAAATGGTGTCTCAAGAATAGTGCTTTTTAGTTGGGGAGGAGGAAGGGGTCCACGTGCACCTAGTGGATTTTTTGTTGTCACCTGCTTTATTCAATTCTTTGAAGTGTCTATTTTAAGATTTTGACAGGCAACAGGTTCAAATAAGGTCCCACGGTGTTCGTTTTTTGCCCTTTATTACAAATAATTGTTACGTAGACATGAACCCTAGAAATATTTGAAAGTTGCATAACTTATGAACTAAACAACTTGCAGGGACAAATTAACACATTTTCCCATACAATTTTGACACAAAAATTCATTGAAATAAATATTTTTAAAATTTTAAGCACATCTTGGCTTGATAGCAGGAGAAAAAAAAACAAAAAAAGTACTAGTCAATATGGCAAGAGGTAATCACATTTTACTTTTTTTTCTTTTAGATATGTGTTTGCTGGTGAAAACATGGTCTAATGGATGTTGAAGTGATTACCTAATTGTGATTACCTAATTGTGTTTACGGGAAAGAGCCCAAAGCTTGTATCTTCCCGTCTCCTGATCGGTTCCATTTTAGACTTAGTGATACTTATCATACCTGTCCTTAAAACTATGGATTGAGATAGCATTAACTACCTCCTCGCTTAGCCAATTCCAATTATCAACTACTCTTACACTGAAAAAGTATTTCCTTACATCCTGCGAAGAAGTTTTCTTACGAAGCTTCAAACTATGACCTCTAGTTCTAGAGCCAGCCATATCAAAATATCGATCCCTATCCACTCTATCATAACCATGAAGGAATTTAAAGACTGTCACCATATCCCCCCTCACTCTTCTAGCTTCGAGTGATGGTAAGTCTAATTCCCTCAGCCTCTCATCATAACTGAGATTGCGTATTTCTGGCACCAGTTTCGTGGCATGTCTTTGAACTTTTTCAAGCTTAGCTATGTGCTTTTTCAAGTGCGGATTCCAAAAGGGGGCTGCATATTCGAGTTTTGGCCTCACATAGGTTACATAAATATTTCTGAACATTTCCTTGTCCATGTGCCTGAAGGCTACCCTTACATTTGATAAGAATGCATATGCTGCCCTTACTATGCCATTTATATGTATTTCTGGAGACAAATCTGCCAGTATGTTTACCCCTAGATCTCTCTCATTTTCTGTCTCTTGAAGTTGTACTCCAGCCACCGAGTAGTCAAGCTTGGGCCTTCTTGCACTTGTACCCATTCTCATTACCTTACATTTTGAAGTATTGAATTTCATTAGCCACATTTCTGACCACTCATGCAGATTATTTAGATCCTCCTGAAGTTCTCTACCATTGTTCTCGTTTTTTACTTTCTTCACAATCTTTGCATCATCTGCAAACATATTCATGAATGAATTTACAGACTCTGGTAGGTCATTTACATATACAAGGAACAAAACTGGCCCTAAAACTGAACCCTGTGGAAATCCACTACTAACTCTTCTCCATTCAGACACTGTCTTACTCTAACCCTCTGTTCCCTTCCTTCTAAGTAAGTTTTTATCCATTCCAAAACATTTCCACCTATTCTAGCCATTGATTGCAGCTTCCTAATAAGTCTCCCATGTGGAACAGTGTCAAATGCTTTCTGGAAGTCTAGGAATATGCAATCTGCCCAGCCCTCTCTTTCCTGTAAGATTTGGCTTACCTCATCATAAAATTCTAATAAGTTTGTTACTGTTGATCTACCTTCTCTGAAGCCATGTTGCCTCACTGACAAAAAGTTGAAGGATTCCAAGTGAAGAGAGATATGTTTCCTTAGTAGTTTCTCCATAACTTTGCAAACTATGCTGGTCAAGGAAACTGGTCTATAGTTCAGAGCCATATCCCTCCTTCCTTTTTTGAAGATAGGTATCACATTTGCTTGTTTCCAGCATCTTGGAATCTCCCCCGACTCCAGTGACTCCTTAAATATGATACTTAGTGCCACTGATATTGTGTTTGCACATTTTTGAAGCACATGAGGGGATATGTCATCAGGACCTGTAGCTTTATGAACATCTAAATCCATCAGCGCTTTGCATACCTCTGTGGCTGTAAGGTTGATATTCTCTAATACCGGCCCTTGAGCTTCTATCACTGCAATCTGAGGGGGTGGGGTATTTTCTACTGTAAATACTGACTGAAACTCCTTGTTCAATTCTTTGCAGATCTCTTCATCCGTCTCAATGATGCTTCCATCCGCTCTCTTTAGCCTTAAAACCTGTTCTTTTACCTTCAGTTTTCCTCTGATAAAGCTGTGGAAAAGCTTGGGATTTTCTTTAGCCTTCCTGGTGATGTCCCTCTCATAGTCTCTCTCTGCCTCTCTCCTTTTACTTAGGTAGTCATTTCTTGCTCTTTTGTAGGTTCGCCAGGCATTTATGTTTTTTCTCCTCCTATACCTTTTCCAGCATTTGTCTCTCCACTCCTTAGCTCTTTTACACCCATTATGTGTGTGTGTGTGTAATGTTGTAAGTTGAAAAGGATTGTGGTTGCTGCACCCAATATTTGCATACTTTTAATGCTCGGATATTCTTTGTCTTTGATGATTTTGGTTGCTTGGGGTGAGTGGTCTGCAGGTGATTTTCTTTGTACAGTCTGTAAGATGTTTTTGTGTGTTTTAGTGAGGTCAGAAGTCCGAACAGGGCTTGCATATTCCATTACTAAGCAAATATATTATGTACATAATGTTGTAGTGGTTTCCTTGCCGTGTCCAAATGTTATAGGGCAAATGATGTGAAGGCTTTGAGTCTTCGTGGCAGTTTGCTTTTGATGTTTGTGACAAGTAGCTTAAATGACATTAACGTAATATATATTATGCTAAAATATGTGTGTGACTGCGTGTGTTAAGGGGATGATATTTGGCTAGAGCTAATTTAGCCTCTTTGTGGTGAAACATTTGTGTAGAATTTTAAAGCAAGGCTGGAGAAGGCCTATGACTGTGTTTGATTTGTACTTGTAAGTGCTATATTGTCTGCATAGGAAGCTATATGTACTTCTTGTAAGTGTGGAGTGGGTAGACTGTGCACGTATAGGTTAAAGACAGTGGGCGATAAGACTGATTTTTGAGGGACTCTGTAAGTTTATGATGCTTAATGACTGTCCGACAATGATACATGTGCAGATCTACCTGTAACGTAGTTGGGTGATCATATTTTTTGTGTTATTGTGCAATTTTTTGTTGAAAATTTTATATGGTGTCAAAGGCTTTATTTATGTCTAATGTGATGAGAAAAGTGTTTTACGTGTTGGCATAGCTGAAGTGATGACATCAAAAATTCTCTGTATCTAATTTGTATGAGGTTGTTTAGGGAATGTGATGGTCAGAATCATCACATAAGAAGGGCTAGAAGCAATTTGTTGCAGTAATAGTCGCTCAGAGACTTTGGAGGGAATGCAAAGTAGTGCAATGGGAGGATGTGAAGAGAGCAGTGTAGAGATTTTGTTTGGTTTTGGAATCCTGATAATGATATCATGCTCCCAGATGTTGGGTACTGTATTGTGAGAGTAGCTGTAGTTAGATATGTTAGTGAACACTTGTATGCCTTGTGGTCACAAGTGTCTAAGATGAAGCCTATGCTGCTTACATTGTCAGGGCAACAGGCAGATAAATGCTTGAGAATTTTAATAATAAGATTTGTTTGATGATTTATAAAATGCATGAAGTCTGCATCTGAAGGGAACTGTCTCTTTCGTCTGAGGAATCACCACTTGTCACAATGGGAATGGAGATGACTGACATGAGATATGTTTGATGAGGGAATTGGCCTGTTATTACTTGAGATCACAGAGTCAGATGTTGTGTTGGCAGCATGTGGTTATGCTGTGTTACTGTTGAATAGTGTAATGCTTCTTAATGTTTTATAAAGTTACTTGATGTATGCTATGTGATCATGCATTTGCATGTAATTATTCCAATTTCATTTTTGTTTTTCTGGTACTTTACTGTTCAATTTGTGTATTAAGTGCTTGTATCTGTGGTGTAGTGTCCATAGAGTGGATTTTGAAGAATGTTATTATGTATCACAGTGTCTGACGAGGTCCTGAATTTTTGGTGTGAAACTGGGGTTGCATTAATTTCTTTTACCGCTAGGGATACGTTTATGTCTGATTTTTTAATTACCGTATGCACAGCATTGCTTAAGTATGTAATGAGGGTACTGCTTAGTTTAGTTTCCCAGCTGACTTCTTTGTAATTGGTGTGTGGGTGTCTGTGGCCAGCTGGAGTGGTTATTGCTTTGGTAGTGATGATGATTGGAGGGTATATCTTATCATGATGGTAGGGTTTTCATCACCAATCATGATATTGTGGGGTTGAGATTTAATGAACAGAAGGACGCCTGGAGATAAAGGTAGAAAGTGTGCTGGTGGAGAATATGTATGTTGATGAATGTCATTTAGAATATAAAGGTTTTTTGCTTGGCTTTTCATTACCAGCCTACTGTTTGTATTGGGGCTGTTAACAAACCTAGCGGCCATCTTAGCCTAACAAAACTTTAAGTAATATATTAAAATATTAATCTTGTATGAAAATATTTTTTACCATTTGAAGGGTAGTCTGGGTGGAAGGGAGTACTCATTTCAATAACATATTGATTTGGATATCTCAATGACTAAGAATTTCCAAAGGTATATGCTTGCTTTCGTACCCCAATATGTGAAAGGAATAAAAACTGAAAAAAAACATCTAAAAAAAAAACTGAAGAAATTACATCAATTATCAGTACTTAACTAGGGGTGACCTAAGCTAACTAACCTAACCTAATATCATAACAGATTTCATGAGTCTCTCCTAACTGGGGGTGTAAAAATAAAAACTTACTTTCCCAATGGATATGAATATTAGAAACTTTCAAAATACATAAAAAAAAAACTAGAAAACCACAATGTCAATCTCTCAATGATCTGATGATTGGCATTATGATTTTCCAATGGTTGTTGATGTGTTTTCAGCGAACTTATTCTAAATATTGCTCTCTATATATGTCGCCCTCCCTCATCCACCAAGAAAAGGCGAGAACTTGGGAAAATGCGTTTTAGATTGGTACGAAACACAAATACTAACATTTCTGACATAATGAAAATGCAAAATGCTAATATACCTAAAAAAAAAAAAAAAAGTCAACATAATGTCAAATATCAGGTAGTTCCTTTTTCTATCAGTAATAAGGTAGTTTGGCAATTAGGGAGTTTTGGGAGGTAACAGAAATACAGGTTTATGAGGAAAAGAAAAAAAAAAGTTAACAATTAAAATAGTAAAAACAAACATCAGATATAAATATTTAAGGGTGGCATGACAAGTATATACTGAAAACGACAATAGACACTAGAAAACATCCAAGTAGAGATTCGCTTCTCAGACCTCCATCTCTAACCTAACTAGGAAAATGAACAAAAAATGAGCAAAAGCTGTAAATATATAAGAATAAGAAAATCTTTCAGACTACATATTAACTGAAAATTTCCATTAAAAATACGAACACCATGTATCTATTTTATGAATGGCATATCCATATTAAATATAATATCATTCAAAATGAAGAAATGATATCCAAGCCACCACAAGAAAAAAACCGAGTTGGATATCTCAACCAACTAATATAAAACACCTAATCCATGAATCCTTCCTTATTTACCAATATTTCCCTTAATTCATTAATTTTCTTATCCAAAATACTATCCAAACAGGACAAAATAAAGTAAGTTACCAAGTGCCAAAAGTTTGAGCTAACACCTTTTCCCTTGCTTGTGTATTTGTAAACAATGAGATGAAATTACTCGAAATGTTAAACTTGAGGAAAAAAAACGAACTTTTGTGTTCATAGGGATTTTTTTTTTTAACAATATATATATATATATATATATATATATATATATATATATATATATATATATATATATATATATATATATATATATATATATATATATATATATATATATATATATATATATATATATATATATATATATATATATATATATATATATATATATATATATATATATATATATATATATATATATATATATATATATATATATATATATATATATATATATATATATATATATATATATATATATATATATATATAAACCCGTGTAATGAAGAATATGTGCAGAGTTTATTATCTTAAGTGTAAAAACGTTTCATAAAGAATGATATAAGCAAGAGAGATAACATGAAAAATAAAGAAATGGTGTCTCAAGAATAGTGCTTTTAGTTGGGGAGGAATAAGGGGTCCACGTGCACCTGGTGGATTTTTGTTGTCACCTGCTTTATTCAATTCTTTGAAGTGTCTATTTTAAGATGTTGACAGGTAACAGGTTTAAATAAGGTCCCATGGAGTTCGTTTTTACCCATTATTACAAATAATTGTTACGTAAACGTGAACCCTAGAAATATTTGAAAGTTGCATAATTTATGAACTAAACAACTTGCAGGGACAATTGAACGCATTTTCCCATACAATTTTGACACAAAAATCCATTGAAATAAATATTTTTATAGTTTTAAGCACATCTTGGCCGGATAGCAGAAGAAAAAAAAAGCGGAAAAAAGTCGTAGTCAGTATGGCTTGAGATAATCACATTTTACTTTTTTTTTTCTTTTAGATATGTGGTGATCTGTCTATCACACACAGTTTCATTAGTTATACCTTGTGTGTGTTTTTTTTTTTTTTTGTAATACCATAAGTAGTATTACATCAGCCTACATGTATATATTTGTTTGAGAGACTATTTTATAACTATCATTTATTTTGTCATTAATTCATCATTTTCTCATGAATAAATGGGATTTGTTTGTAAAGTTAATCTAAATCTTTGGAAATCCTTAATTCTGTAAGATATGATAATGATACATCCTTTTATTTTAGAATGTGATGCTCGTCTGATTTGTTTACAGAACGGACGGGGACTTTCTCTGAAGACGGCACCAGGTTAGGACCTAGTGTTAAAGACTCGTAAAATTCGTGTAAATTTACGAGCCTCCCATTTCGCCCCTTGGACTAGTGCTGTAGAATTTGTCAAGCAGTGACTGTGTTTCAATATTGCATAAAGTTCTTGTATTTTGAACAATCAATATTTCGATATTAAGTGTTGTTTGTTTTGATGTGTCCAGCAGTCGTGCCTGGAGCTATAACTCTTTGTCATTTTTGTAAAAATCTCCTTATTGCCGCCTAAACTAGAGTAAAATTTATCCTTTTCTTTTAAGCTGAAGTATTGCTCTCCATTATAATGCAAATTTTTTTTTTCGATATATTTTTACATTTTATCGATGAGTCTTTCATTTAAGCCTGGATTTATGCAGTGTTCAGTTTAATATTATTTAGTGTATGTGTGTCATTAACCAGTGGGAGTTCTCCACTACTATTAAGCAAACATAACTCATGCCCTTCCCCTTTAGTACCGTACAGTTTGTCTTTTACATTTAATTATAACCCACTAAGTTTTAGCCCAACTTTATTTGAAGTTGGTTGAGTAAATATTATTGTGTAAGGTAGCCTGCAAAAACTGAGAGTAGACTATTCATTGACAAGGTGAAAGCGGGCATTCTGGGAATAGTCACCACAAGATATGTGTTTGCTGGTAAAAACATGGTCTAATGGATGTTAAAGTGAAGTATAAAGATGATTAGACTAGCAAATAACTATTAAGGTCCATAATTAAATCATACAGTACTATTCATGGGAAAAATAAAACATTGCGACACTGCCAAAAACCCTACAGAGAAGCTACCATCAACATTATGTATTTTGCATGACCCATCTCTCTCTCAGCATAGTAATTTTACAGACTTTAGTTCTTGCAAGGGGGATCCAGATAATAAGCTCTCATACAGTCATGATATTCGTGATTTGAGACTCAGTGAACCAGTAACTTCACCCTACCGTATGAATAACATTTGTGACCAGATACCGTTAACGCTGGAGGGATTGCCTTTGGAAACAACTGGTAATCATCAAAACTGTTAAAAAAAATTACAATGAACTTAGGTCACTTAAAGAACTCGAAAGCTTCTGGTTCTGGTGAATCATTTTCATCACAGATAAAGGATTGCCTATGGCAGCACAGATCTCAGTCAGACCGGTCTAATGGGACTCAGTGTTCCTTCCTGTTTTCTAATTAGTGTATTTTTTTGTGAAAAGGTTGAGATCAAGGTCAGGGGAAAGACTGAACGTCCTGTGAAGTTTCAGAGCTCGAAGCGCAAAGAACCAGCCTGTAAAATTATTGTGCCCAATGCACAAGAAATGAATAAGGAGGCTCTTTACCGCACAGTATAGGTAATGACTTGTATGCACTGGAAACGAGGTACCACTCATCATGCAAAACACATTCAACACCGAGTACCAGAATCATGTGCATGGGAAGGAGAGGTCAGAGAAGTCACACAGCATTGACAACCTTCAGCCCAAAAGATAGCAGCACATCAGAAAGCCCATGAGAGCGTAAAGAATTATGTTCTCAGGCATGTGGATGAATGTAATGAGGTTGTACAACTGACATTCCTCCGTAACTTGCATATTGAAAAGCTTGATAAATGTGATTTTCCCAGTCCAGACTACTGCAATGAGAAATTGATAAACCACTTGCAAGGAGGCAAAGACATCTCACAAGCAATTGCCTTCTGCAAGGTACTGCTACATTGTTGTGTGGAGCTATACCTCATCTAAAGTTCAAATATTACATTAGCTGAAGCAATACCATGTGCCTACAAGCTTGGTGCAACAAACCAGCTCCAAGGTGCAGCCCTCACACTCCAATCCCTCATTATAAAAGCATTCAAAGAATCAAAGGAACTGTCTTGGCTCCAGACTGCACATGAACTAAATGTTTTGAAGGTGGAAGAGCTAATCCCCGGTGATCTTGTAAAATTTATGAGCATGGTGCTGACAGGAATACCCGATGTTGAAGGGAAAAAGTGTGAGAAGACTCTGAGGCTGGTCTACTCAATAACACAGGATGTATGTCGAGCTGCAACCAATGGCCAGTGGAAACTCCCAAAACACATCCTCCTTTGTACCACTCTTTGGCAACTATATCAAAGCAAACAGGTGGGTAATCAGCTAACATTATTTTTTTTTTCTTCTTGATTAGTTTTGCACAGGTGTCGGCATTACTCTCACTACTAAATCCAGTATGCATCAGAGTGGATATTGTAGATATTTTTTTTAGTCTGTTAGTATTCTAGAACTATAGTTAACTATATGAGAACGATAAAAATAATGTACTGAGTAATATGGGCATTGCAAAACTGAATTTGCTTAGATACTAGAAATATTGTATATTTAAATTGTTTATAATATAAATCACTGCAGTCACCGTGGCTCAAGCGGTAGCGTCCATGACTCTGAGGCGGCAGGTCGAGGGTTTGCGCCCCATCACGGTATGAGGTTAGCAAGGGCATGCACTCAGTGTAAGGATTATATCTGTCAAAACAAGTCCTTCGCGAGAAGGTAACCATCCTAGCCCTTAGTAGAAAAGGGAGTCCATGACGTAGAACTGGAACAAATAATATAAATCACTCTCTTTGCAGCACACAACCATCCTTACCCGACTCGGTCACTCAGAAACCTACAACTTCATTTTGGAGCTTGAGACAGCACTAACCAAGGCTCTCAACGAGACGTCCACCTACCTGACCCCTCAAATCATCACTGTTGAGAGCAATGCTGTATTCCATAATAAGTGGGATAACCTTAACAAGATTGCAACCAATGTTCATGGCTCAAACATTGTGAATAGTGCTGGAGGGATCATGATTCAAGAGGTGAGAGAGGGGCATGAGAGCACTAATGTGAGGACCCTCCCTATCAATGAAAGGTCATCCAAAATGAGAAGCCTCAAGATTACTCCTCCAGAGACATTGCCAGAACTAGCATTCAGAAAAATTGGTCCCAAATTTCGCCCGAATGTTAGGTTTACCCCATCTGCTGAAAACCAAAGGCTATACAATGCTACACTGTTGGAGTACAACATCTATCTTCTATGCAGACATTTAAACAGTGAGGGTAAGCAACAGGTGCCTGGATTTGGGGACTTCATTTCAGGCACGAGGAAAGTGCCTCCAAGAAAATCTACAATTGACTATTACACCCCCAATCAACCAGCCTATTACAGAAATCGCAGTGGCATATGAGCTGCTCAAGAGGTCATATGCAGCAACACAGGAGGCTGGACAGCCATACACCATCAACAACTTTGACTTGGGGGTGGTAATGAAGGCATGTCCTAAAGTATGGAAATACGAGAAGGAGTTCAATGAACACATCATCATCCCTGGGAAGTCCAACACAGTCATGAATTATATTAACATTTCACTAATGTACTTTATCTCATTCTTTTGCAGCTCTTCATGTACCAGGAGAAGAGCAACCTCGCCTTGCAGCTGTTTGTTAAGCCACAGATGATTGATGCACCTACTGACCTTGAGGAACTCCTGTGCAACCCCCTCTCACCTGATCCTCATACACTAGGTTCCCTCGACAGTTTCTTTGCAAAGACAAACAAGGCAAAAATTCTTCATTATTTGCTCCAGGAGGAGGAAAAGGAGGTGAACAACCCCAAGGATGAACTCTATATTCAGGATGGAAATGTACTCTTTCACATGATGAACAACCTGCCACCAACATTTGGAGAGATCTGTCTACAGCTCTTGGATCAGATGAGTTCGAAGCAACACTTTATCTTTTCTAAGACTGCTACAAACCAGACTCTATCAAAGCCCAAAGGAGGCTCAGGCATGGCTTTTCAGATCAATAAACAAACTATGGTTTTCATACCTGCAAGCCACGTGACTTTAGGGCCTTCTTTGGCAAGGAGATGAACAAGAATCAGCTTTGCAACATACTTTTCAAGGTTTGGACTAGTGATCAGGCTGCGACATGCCTCAAGAAGAGCAAGAAAGCAGTTCTATGCATTGAGGGGAAAGCCTATCACCTCACTCCAATGAATGACAAAGTCAGATGGAAATGGTGCCACTATAATTACCTATGTTCATTACTAATATCATGCATTACGTTGGTAATATAATAATTTATATATGCTCTTCTCTACTTATTCCAGGTCCATTTCTCTGAGATCCATGAACTATGCTTAGACCAGGAGGAGACAGATAGTCGTGTCATCTTATATCTTCACCAGGCTGTCAAGTGGGGATACAAGTCCAGCATGGTGAGGACTCCTGACATGGACATTCTGATAATCCTCCTCAACCATGCCAAGAAGATTAACCTCTCCATATATCTCGATCATGGCAATGGGGTGCATCATAAACTGATATATGTATCTGAACTTCCTGGGTACTATGTTTTTTCTGGGGAAGACTGCACAAGTGCATTCAAAGGCAAGGGCAATATGAATCCGCTGAAGAAACTGTAGAATTATTTTAGCAAACTTGGCACATCTTGGTTGGTGCCTGATGAGCTGCAGCAGGAGATGGAGGCATTCCCCTGTCTCATGTATGGCTATTCTCAAATAAAGTCTGTTGATGCCTTGCGTGCTAAGATGCTGAAAAAAATGGTGGGTGTTGATGAAGTCCTGAGCTTGCACTCCAAAGTAGACCTTGAATATCTGCCTCCTCCCAAGGTCTGCTTCATCCCTCATGTACAGTGATCTAACTACAGAGTTGCTTGCTACAAAAGAGCAGACCAGCCATTATTTGAGAGGCCCTAATCCTATGATTAGGGTATAGGCTGGGAGAAAACGGTGGACGAGGAGGTGTTAGAGCCCATCTGGTCAGTTGGACCTATTCTTCCTCCTTCTCTCATCGAGATACCGGCACAGAGAGAGGAGTCAGAAAAGGAAACGCTTTATAGAAACAACAACTCAGACTGTGGTTGAGGAGGATGGAGATTATGAGTGTGATGATGAGGAAGAGATGGAAATCCAAGAGAGAGACTTTGAAGATATTTTTTCTGATGATGATGGTCCTCTTTTGTAGTATGGGCAAAAATGACTGAAAATGTTAGAACATGGATTTGAAATTTATTTGTATGTCTTAAGATGATTTTAAAGGACTTTCACTTTACATCAAAGTATATAGACAAAAATATTTTTAAAACTTCTTATTATTTTCCATTTTTTGGGATGAGTTTCTTCCGATATTAAATCCAGATGTGCCTAAAACTGAAAAACGTCTAATTCAATAGATTTTTGGGATCAAAATTGTACGGGAAAATGTGTTCATTTGTCCCTGCATGTTGATTAGTTCAAAACTTATGCGACTTTCTAATGTTTCTAGAGTTCGCATCCACGTACCAATTATTTGTAATAAAGGGTAAAAACAAACCCCGTGGGGCATTATATGAGCCTGTTGCCTGTCAAAATCTTAAAATAGACACCTCAAAGCATTGAATAAAACAGGTGCCAACAAAAAATCCACTAGATATACGTGGACCCCTTCTTCCGACTAGACTATTATGTGTATTGCTTAATATGAAATTATTTATCCAAGGTAGTCACCATACTGAACACTCATTAAGCTTCCTAAAATATTGTTCATTCGTTCATTATCAATATCCACCTCTGATGGTGGCTGGGCCTTGGTGGGCTAGCAGGTGGGATAGTCTGGATCTGGAATACATCTGTAATGATAAGAGGGAACAGAAGTGTGCTGCTCAGAATTAATAGTCTCCATCAATTTTTGAGGTGCCTTGTAGAAAGGAAAGGAAAAGTTGAGATAGGATAGGGGTGAAGAAGGGAGAGATGATGGTGCTGCATGCATGCCTTTAATCCCTAGAGGACCACCAGGAAGGAAGGGTAAAAGAAACTAGACAAAAACAAATTTATGAATATATTAAAATGAAAAATTAATGGATGAACAAAATACGGAAGAGAAAAATTAATACAAAGAACGGGTCTTGCTGACGACCAGCAAAGACAAGGCTTCCTTTTGGAACCACACCAGCATGCATTGGGCTCATACTGGAGAGGCTGAGGAATAGGTTTTCAACCTCATAAGCTCATGTCTTGATGAAGGGTGTGAGATGTTGCCTGGTTGTCTAGGAGACGGGTACTGACTGATGATGTTCAGTAAGCTGTCCATGAAGTTCATTGTTGCAATCCTGATTATGGCGCTAGCAAGATAAATGGCATTGGGATCCATGCTAGGCGTTGCTGGAGAACTAGTCTTCTGTCAAATTTCAGAAAAGACTTCACATTTGAGGATGTAGTGGATCAGTGGATGCGGCAAGGATTTCTGACAGAAAGTGCACTCCCTAACGACATCTTCCACTATTTGCCAGGTGCACTTATAACCAAGTCTCTGATGGTGCAAGATTGCTGCTGTGCTTCTGTGGTGGCTTTTAGGCAGGGTGCTGTGCTGGAGATTGGTGTTGGCTTTGTCCCACCAGGTGGAGGGAGAACCGGTGTCAGTACACAATTTGTGTCCGGATAGTGATAGGTTAAGGAGGTTTTGATCTGGAGAGTCCCAAGAGGCAGGGATATTTGACTTTGCTTAGAGAGAGACTTGTTTGGCAGCTTGGTCAGCTTCTTCATTTCCCTTGATGCCGACATGGCTGAGAATCCAAGCGAGAGTGATGGCTTTTCCAGTGCTGACTGCCATGTGGTAAAGGTGAAGAATGCTGGCAATAATTTTCACGTTATCTTTGAGGAGTGGCTTCTTGAATGCCATGAGGGCACCTTTAGAGTTGGAATGATTAAGGGCATGGTCAGTTTCTTGCTGGGAGAAGAAACTGAGGGCATTGGCCATGGCAACCAGCTCAGTTTGGAGCGAGGAGTAGGAGTTCAACAGTCTCCAGGATTGGATGTGGTCTTCAGTGGTGAAGGCATTGTTGAGGCTCCATTTTCTTGATTGACTGAGCCATCAGTGTAGATGATTTGGGAGTTTGGCCTGCTCCAGCTCTGAAATTTGTATGTGTTTTTAAGGACAAGTGGGTTAAGTGAGCTTTTTGGGTTGTCTGGCAGCCCGATTTTTATGTCGAGCAGCTGATCGTCCCTTGGAGGAGGGCATTGGTAGTCAGGGAGAGGAGTGTCCTAGATCTTAGCAATGGCTGCCCAGGTTCTTGCAGGGAGGTCCTGTTGGTAATTTAGAGCTAGCCGGAAGTTGGAGCTGGTGAGGCAGGGACGTTAAGCCGTGGTAGTTTTTGCCACTGAGAGGGTTAATCTTTGAAGAGATCTGAGTTTAAGTGGCATGAGGTTGATTCCAGCTGGTGGTGTTCTCTCTTGGTCCACATTGGAGCTCCTAGCATGGTCCGCATGGCATAATTTTGTATTACCTCTATCTTGTCTCATTGTTGGTCTTTCAGTTGCCAGAGTTGGGGACATGCACAGTCTACGAGCTTCGTATGCCTTGCACATAGAAGGTTCTAAAGAGACTGAAGAATGCGCTGTCGAAAATGCTCGATATCTGTCGAAGGACGGTTTGGTGTAATTTACATTTGTCATGCAAGTGTTGTATCTCGGGTCTGAAGGTTAGTCGGCTATCGATGTATGCACCCAGGTAGAGGTGCTTGGCATGCTAATCCACAGGCTTATTGCCTATTACCAGTTTAGTGTTTGGTCTCCATTGGTGGATGGGGAGTGCCTTGGTTTTGAGGGTGTTTATTTTTAGTCTAAGGGAGATGTAGGCTTTGTAAATCTTGGTGAGGCAGCGCTGGATCTTGATTAAATTCCTGTCGCCGCTTGTGACGAGGGCAAAGCCGTCAGCATATTTGAAGATCTTAGCACCAGGTGGTAGCGCAATGTCCATGATTTTCTCCATGAGACAATTGAGGAGGAAAGGGCTGAGAATTCCACCTTGGGAGGGTCCCATTTTCATGGACTTTATAGTTGAATAATGCCATTTTGACTCGAGCGCTATGGTTTTATAGACTCAGCTTGATCCAGGAGAGAAAGTTTCCTTTGATCTGCATAGCGACCAGAACAGAGAGTATTGCCGGAACATTGGCAAGCTTGAAGGCTATCTCGAGATCAAGAAAAACGATGCATCCATGGTGATCATTGATGAATGATAGCATGGAAGCTATGCATTCTGAGGTGCCTAAGCCTTGCTGGTAGGTGAACATATTTTTGTGGAAAGGTGGGTTCTTCAAATAAAATCTGTTAAGCACCATCTTTACTGGCGTTGTGCCCAGGCAGCTTTAGAGGGAGATAGGGCGTGGGTTATCCAGATCTATTGGCTTAGGAATGGGCTGAATATCTGCCCTGTTCCATGAAGCTGATCTTACTCTCTGAGTATATGTCTTGTTAACCAGAGAGAGTAGAGCAAGCTCCCCTTGGGGCTCCATATTCTGAATCATCGAGTATGTGACTCTGTTCCCACCAGGGGCTGTGTTATTGGAGCTCTTGCTCACTTTCTGCAGCTAAGTCAGAGTGAAGGGGGCATCTGCTTGATCTTTGGTGTTGATGGCCTCTTCTACTTCATCCCATCTTGCAGCGGTGAGACCCTGAAGAGTTGCTCTGGTTGTGATGGGGAGCTGGTCAGACTTAGCCCTCTTTGTGAATTTGGTGGAGAGTCCTTCAGCTACCCTACTGGGGTCCCTGTGAGGGATGATTCTAGGAGGCCTCCCTTTAGCAAAAGAGTTGATATTCCTCCACATTTGGCCCACAGAGCTGTGAGCATCTAGGGTGAAACACCACGTAAGGCATTTTTTCCCCTTAATTTCTCATGTCTCTTCATGGACATGTTCTTTGACTATCTGGAGAGTACGGTAGGAGTCTTCAGTGCAACAGTTCCTGTGCATTTTTGGACAATGTTGAGCCGGTGATTGAGTTCTTTGACTCTATCACAGTAGTACCACCTGTCAGGATGATTAGCGTGATGTGGATTCCAGAGGGGGATAGAGGAGACTGCTGAGGCTTGCAAGGCAAACTTACTCACCTTCAGCTTGGTCAATATCTCCAGGTGGTGTATAAGCTGACTGCCAATTGCTGAGGTGCTCATGGAATCGGCCCCAGTCAGCCGTCTTGAAATTCCATCAAGGAGGTGGAGCAGGGATTTGGAAGATTTCAGGAATTGGTAGCTTGAGGTGGATCCCATAGTGGTCACTCGTGACCAGGGGGTGAACTCTCCAAGTGGCGTCTTGTTTTAGGGAGTTGGAGACGAAGGTGAGATCCAGTAATCCACCTCTGTGGTGAGTTGGCATGTGGTTGTTCAGCAAGGTGATGTCTTCTTGGTTATCTAGCAGACTCATGATGTGTCTGCCCACTGCACAGGGGTACTCATACCTGAATCTTGGATGGTGCACATTAAAGTCGTCTCCTGTTACCAAGTCGCGATGGCTGGCTAAACCGAAGAGGGCAGACAGGTCTAAGTCACCACTGTGCTGTCTATGGTTCCGGTTTTACGTCACGGACTCCCTTATCAACCAAGGGCTAGGACGGTTGCCTTCTTGCGAAGGACTTGTTTTGGCAGATGTAATCCTTACGCTGAGTGCATGCCTTTGCTAACCTCAGACCGTGACGGGGCGCGAACCCTCGACCTGACGCCTCAAGTCGGAGACGCTACCGACTGAGCCACGGCGACTACCCACTGTGCTGTCTATAGATGGTGTAAAGATCTATGCAGTTGCCCTGTAGTTTAATATTGACAGCAAGAATATGGACACTTTTGCCACAAAAGACAGGTTGGGTGATTTCTTTGGCCAGTAAGTTTTTCCTGATAAAGGTGGTGCTGCCTCTATTCTTCCCCGGAGTCCAGTGTTGGTAGAATCCCTGGTACCCGGAAACTTTAGGGATGTTTTGATCCATACACAGGGTTTCTTGAACAATGATGACATCGATATTGTCAGCCCTGGCAATGCCTTCCAAGTGTTGGATTTTTTGTCTCAAACCCTGGTGTATTCCAGTGAAGGATACGAAGATTAGGCGTCATGAAGATTAAAAAGGTGGAAAGGGAAGAAGCGGCAGCCTGTTGAGGCATGTGGTAGTTCATGGAGACGAGGTCTTGGGCAAAGATGCTATGAGTAATTTCAGTGGCTTGATTGAGGGCGCCTCTGGGAGAGCCGTTGGCAGTGAGAAGTCAAATGGCTGTTGAATACTCTGAGTAATGAGGCAGGTGATGTTTTCCACCATGAAGAGGGGTTGAGGTTGGGAATGGGTTATGATAATAAGGCAGAGGAAGGTGTCTGGAGAGGCTATTGAGAATAAGTGGGAGTGCGTGTGCAAAGTCTAGGGTTCCGGGACTTGGTGTGGTTAGGAGGTCTATGAGTGGTAGTAGCTGTAGTATGAGTATTGTAAGAGGTGGTGTTATGAGTCTGAGTGTTGTGTGGGGTTGTGATTTAGTGTGGGTATTGTGTGGGGTGTTAGTGGGAGTATGACTCTTGTGTGAGGAGGTGGTTGGAGTTGGTGTAGGAGTAGGAGTGGTAAGCATGTTAGGAGCCGGGTTAGTCTTGTGTGATGGGTGTTGGGTAGGGAGGTTGGGTCTGGGTGGGGCAGGAGAGGGTCTGTGCCAGGGATTGGAAATGAGAGGAGGAACAGGAGTGAAGGTAGAGGTGGTGTTGTTGGCGGCAGTAGCAGAGGAAAGGAGTCTCTGAGGAATCCTCTTCATCCTCTCAGGACAGCGATTACTCCATGTGTGGTGGCGCTCCCGGCAGTTAGGGCACTTGGCCACTGTCTCTTCATTGGCCTTGTATTTGGTGAGGCAAGGGTCGGTGGCATAACCCCCACTGCAGATAGCACATCTCACTAGGAAATGGCAGGTGTTCCGGTGATGGCCAAACTGTTGACAGCAGAAACATATCAGGGGTTCAGGGTTATAATCCCTGAGATGGAATTTGCCCTAGATACCAAGGTTCACTTGGGCAGGAGGTGGACCGTAGATGTGGACTAAGACTTGCTTTGAAGGGATGGTTTGCCCTTCAATCTTGGAGGAGCCGCATGAAGAATAGGTGATGTATGACTGCTTGGTCAATAGATCCATTGACCAAGCAATAGGAAAGTTAACAAGGTTGAACTTCCTTTTTTTTTGAGCCGAGGTCATCTCGGCCAGTTGAGGAGAGTTGAGGTCAAGGATCTTCTCCCCAGTTTCAGTGGACGATGGATGGATGATAAATTCACCCTGCACATTGGCACATTGGGTTTAATGGTGCAGCCAATATCAGTGAGATGGTCTGCCAGCTCTCATAGGAGAGTGTAGGCCTCTGCAGTGGAGGGGGGCTGAACTCTGAATTAAGAGATGAGCTCTCTAATGGCGGTGGACTTCGAAGCTGCGGGAGGAACTGGAGTGGCAGTGCTCTCTTGGCTGCTGCCAAAGGCCATCCTTTGCCTCTTCTTTCCCACAAGCATCCACCCCTCCTGGGGGTGGTGGTCAAGCTCCATCCCTTCTCCAGGGGCTAGCAGGAGAGTCGGAGGAGGGCATGACTAGAACCTAGTCACGCAGATCCACAGACCCTCACTAAGCGCTATATGTCGTTACTTTCACTGAGCACTTTATCAAATTGATTTATATAATAATATAGGCCTTACCACTATGAAACGGTTATGGATCATGCTATAACACTAAGGATGCACAAACGGGGCTGAAAACACAAAAAATACAATAGAAAAAATAAAAAAAAATTAAAGCCTGAAAAGGTATTTATCACTTATCACTTAAGATGGTTTGCACAAAAAAAAAATCTGAAAAGGAATTTATTCCTTAGGTTAAAACAGAAATAAAAAACCCCGGAAAAGGAAATTTATCACTGACCACCTAGATAATAAACACTAACAACACTTAGCACTGTTCACAAAACAGATACTGGAAAAAGGAGAGAATTAACAGGGTTTTATAGCACAAAAATGTACCTGAAAGGAGACGAAAACAAAAATCGTTTGACCTGCGTTTCTATTTTAACCCTCCCAAAAGAGAAAAAAAAAACAAAAAGTGGGTAAAAAGCCTCAGCTAAGATTTATAAAAGATTCCCACTATTCTGATTTTACTCATTCAAGAGAGAGAGAAAAAAATACAACGGAAATGGCAACGTCTTACTATCGTTATTAACTTTCCAACGTGGGAAAGGAGAAGAGGGCGAAATCCAGTCAATCTGGAGGACGAGTCAACTTCAAGCTGCTATTCAGTTCTGCATTTATATCGACACTTTTTAAGTGTTTAATTCATATTCTCTCTATTATAGCCTTTAGCTGCTGGTGTTATTCTATAAAAATTTTCTTTCCCTTATTTTCCAGAATTATCGATAATTTCTCACGTTTCTACTACATTTTTATTTCTACATAGTAGTAAATCAATTATCTTGTTGTGGTGCTATATGCACGCAGATTGCAGCTACATTTCCTCAGTTAAATCTTTTTCTAGTATTCAAGGGCAGATTATATTTTCTACATTGGTACAGCTGAAAAGCCTTCTAGACTTAAATGGAAATTTTCAGGACAGTTCAATATTATGTCTTCCTTCAGTTACGGTTCTTTTTCTATGCCAACATCAACGCCAAATATTCTTGGATATTCGTTGCACATCTCTTACTATCCCTCCACATCTTACAAGTCACAACACTCCCATCAATGCTTCATTTTACTTTATGTTTTCTTCGTGCCAAGGCTCGATGATGGCAGATTTTTTCATTTCTTGTCCTGTCAAGGTGTCAATCATAAAAAACGAATTACAGAAAAAGGCCTGTTATTGTAGATTACTTCTTCTTCTTGATCTTCCTTGAATTCCAGGTATATATCCCAACTCCCTTTCTCTTGAATCTCCAATTTAAATTTTTTGTATCCCAAGCTTTAAATTTGTATTTTCTGTCATGTTTTATTACGCTCTGTACATCTACCTTTGTCTCCTTTGAAAAGTATTCTACTCCATTTATCTATTTGTCCTTCTTTTCTGTACTTATCAGCTGTCCTATTCTCTTTATTAATAGCCTCCTGGCTAGTACAGTGGTAAAGTTCTGGCCTCGCATTTGCGAGGTCGACGGATCGCGCCTCTTCCAGGCAAGAGAGTTTAAGCTGCTTACTGGGGAGTTTACTGCTGTGGCTGGGCACCACAATGGGGGGTTGGGGCCTGTGCCTGCTGGTGAGCACCCTATGGGTCCTCCATGACCCGTTCCACCCATCTGTAGGTAAAGAATCTAAAAAACAAAGATCTTTATTAATGGGATTCTTTTCTCTTGCATTATGTTTTTTTTTAGATATGCTGTCTGAACCAGAGCAATTCTTGTAGCCATTGTTGAATAGCACATTTTTCCTCTGAATGTTGTCTCTTGTGCCTGCTTTGGAGCTTTCAATATTTTTCTATAAACAGAATTTTCAACTTTCTGTAAGGTAGCTATTTCCGATTTTGTAATATTAATAATAATTGCTCCAGACGTCTGACAATACAAAATTCTCCCACAAGAGTTTACTAATTAAAATTTTATTGCAACTTTGTTTAATAACGGAGTGAGTAAAGTTTGCCAGCTGTTTGGCTTTTTATATAGCTCTTTCTCAGTGTAAAGTTAAAAGGCTTCTATCTTAACTGATTAATATTCCTAAGTATTTTTTTAGGTTGGTGACTGGCCATTAGCCAGTTGGTTTTCATATAAAAAAATATTATATCACTTTTATTTTTGTTTATGTTCAGCCCACATTCTTCACTAACTTTTTTTAGGGTGTCAACAATCTTCTTTGATTCCTCAGTGGACTTGGCAAGTAACACTCCATCACTGACAGGAAAAAAGTGAGCTGTTTCTTATAGTATTATATTCAAATCCTTTCTCTAGATTTTCTACTGTCTGTATTATCTTATAAATAAGTCATCTAAATAATGTAGTCAACTTCGTACATCTTTGTCTGATACCACTTGCTATATTCAAATTCCAATTCTTTCCATTTCCATAGGTTCTGCATGCAATGTCATTGTTGTACAATTTAGATATGACATTCATCAAGTCAGGATGTGGTGGGTGTGGATGAGTGATACGAGCATTAAGGAAACACAAACTTATTATGCGACAGGTGAAACGTGACTAACTACTGGACAGTGTGGAAGGCCTGAAAACATATGTTAGGTAAAACTTATCATACAGGAAATAGCAACTCGTTATCTTCCCCAAGATTATATATACGCAAATATATAATAATCTTAAGACAGATAAACAATAATGCAAATAACAACATATGCAGCAGATAATAAACAAAATATAAGATACTGACAAAGAGGAAATAATGCAACATCAATGATAAAAAATATTGAAAAGGGAAAAAATAGAAGTAGATTAAGCATAGTCTCGATGCAAGGGGGGGGGGGGTTATTGCTGTTGTTGGGGTCTATTACTCTATTTGCAGGGGAAGGGAAGCGAGCGCAGGTGTGAGGATGATCAAGTGACAGCTGGTTGATATTTGCCATCACAAACTGACTGGGGTGTAGTGGGGGCATCACACCGTCTTGTCACAAGTGTTTGCGGTTTCATGAATATACTATGCCTCTTCCATCTAGCCTGACAATATATTGTCGATGTGAGAGTCTACTAGCAAAGGCTTTAGCTCACGGACGACTTGTCCTCGGGGAAATGCAGGTGTGTCCCCCTCATTGGCCATTTGAAGTTCCTGCTGACGGAGAGTGCGACACCAGTACCTACTGGCTTTGTAATTTTGCTTCACTGTTGATACGTCACCTCTGAACTGTATCCCCATTGCCAACTGTGCTGAGGGCTTGCATATGTTCCATGTTGGTGTGCTTAGGTACTGGAGTAGAGCCTGGGATGCCCTGTCTCTGTCCAAGCTGCCGTTGGCACCTGTGTTCAAGTGAAATATCCTTTCAGAAAACTCCATGGTGACTTCAGCTCTGCCATTAGACTTTGGGTAGTGTGTGGAAGATAGGCGGACTGGAACCCCATCTCTAGAGAAAGGTTAGCTTTTGCTCATTTCCCAGGTTAGATTTGCTGTCCGTCGGCAACTACTCCGTTGACCCCCACCGAGAGAAGAATCCTCGGAACTTAGTGATGATCTCATTAGAGGAGGTACCACTGGGAAAATGTTCAATATCCAGCCAACCTGTGAGTCTATCCACATACATCAGGTATATGTCCCCCAAGCTGGAAGAGATCCACCACCATTGTTGGCAAGGGTATTAATAGAGAGGGGACATAATTAGAGACTCAAGGGGAGAGGAGAGTGCGTGGATGTCGCAGGAGATACAGATTGATCTGTGGTGCTACAGATCCCCCTCCATGCCGGGTCAATATACTGTCTGTCTGGCTCGCCTGAGCATTGAGTCTAGTCCTTGGTGTCCTGCATGTAAGTTAGCTGCTATTTTGTGACCAGGGGATTCTGGGATGACTAGGCATACAAAACCTTGCTCGTAGATGTACATGACCAGGTCCTGAGCCACAGCCAGTATGTCTTTCATGCCGCAGAAGGGGTGAATACTCACTAATTCCTGCAAATTTTTGGGTAGGCTAGGTGCCTGCTAATTCTCAATATATGAGTAGTTGATAGATGGGGCCCTCTGCAGGTGCAATCAAGAGTGTATCCTCATCCATGATGATGCCTTCATCCTGACAGCAGCCACGGCCATGGCCGCTGGTAGGTCATCATCTTAATCGCTGTCCTCTGAATTCAGGGGTGCCCTTAAGGTGGGATGCCTGGAGAGGAACTCTACAGCAGAATTCTTTTTGTTGGGCTGGTACTTAATGGTGAATTTATATTGAAGAGTCTTTTCCTTGAGATAAAATAACCTTGGGCTGACAATGTCTGCAAGGGGTCGGTGCCCTAGAAGCTTCACCTAGGGGCAAAAGTTGGTGAGCAATGCAATTGTCGGGCAACCCAATAGGAATAGTCTCCTTTGGTGGAGGCAGAAGATCTCCAGAGCCTACCCCTCTACTGCAGCATACCTGGCTTCCACGGGGGTAAGGTGATGGCTACCACACAGAGCCAGGCACCACCTCCCTTTCCAGCAGAAGGGTGTATCCACAGAGGTACACCTGCAGTATTGCTGTAGAATGACAATACCAATGCCTTCTCTGCTCCAGTAGGTAATTGCTATGGTGGGGTGGGTCTTGCTGTAGTAGACAGGTTGGTCCTTGGCCAGCTGATAGTTGTTTTCCTGCTCCTGGTAAAATTTCAGTTGGAGCTGGTTTTTCCAGTACACCTGCTTGCTCATCGGTTTATTCTGGAGTTCCCTAAAAGGTTCCATAATACCATGCCACAACCTAATGTTCGTGATGGTTGGGTAGGCTGGCTTGGGGAACTCTTTGATGGTATAGAGATGCTTTCTGGTAATTCATAGGATTCCCATCCTAGGTGGAAGCCCATAAACTCCACCTCCCATGTACAGAACCTGAAATTTTCCGACTTGGGGTTGATTCCGTTCTCTGCAGTGGTGACCAGGAAATTGTAAGTATGCCAGAAAACAGCTATTACACCATTGTTATATAGTGATGTTGTTCAGACACACTTATATTTGAGAGAAACGTCCTCTCTCAGGGAGTGATAAAAGTTGTCAATTTCCAGGTCTCCTGGTTCAACTCTACCTGGTGGAAGCTCCATTAGGCATCTGTCATTGTCTTGGAGGCTTAACTCCCAATGCAAGATATCATATTGAAGGGCACAGGTGTATGGTGAGTCTCCTTCAAGCATGAGGCGTTAAGCGTTTTTGATCCACCGTGCGATTAGGGTGGATGTTTGCTTTAGCCATTCCACTATCCTGGAGCACCAATCAGAGGTTTTTCCAGGGGGAACAAGCTGGATGATGCCTCACCATAGATCTTCGTCGAGTTGCACCATCACCTCCACTTCCCAGAGTTTGGGGATAGTGGCGGAGGTGTGGCAAGCATAAGGGCAATATCAAGGAGCCAAGTGTATGTGGTGCGGAGGCCAGACATTACCGGGAGTGGTGACCTCGTATTGTTGAAGGTAGACAACGAAACATGTCATAGTAGCCACTCTTGAGGACGTGTAACATTCTCCTCCAGGGGTGGGAAGGGTATGGCCACATGCCGTGGTGAGCAGGTAACTTCTTCCACCATGAGGAGGGCTGCCATGGATATATGGTGTGGGAAGGAGTCGGGGATTAGCCCCAGGCTCTTACAAGCAGTCAGAGATAAGAATATGTACTGGGCTGATTTCACAAAATAAATCTCCTCTTCTGCTGACACACCATCCAAGGCAATGCAGCATTCTGAAACACCCATACATCGAAGGTAGTGCCCTGCCACATCCTTCAAACCTAGTCCATGTTCAAGCCGGGTTGGAGGAACCCAACGACATGCCTGCCCCACACACCTGAGCGCCCGTGTTATTTACAGCCATGGTGGGGAGGGCCTCCCCCTCACTGGACGAGCCTGGTGGGCATTACCCATTGAAGTCTGGAAGAGGTGGCCATGCCGTCATATCAGTACTCAGAGAGTAAGTTCCAAATCACTGCGTTATGGTGGATATGGATGAATGATGCAAGCATTAATGGAACACAATTTTATTATGCGACAGGTGAAACGTGACTAACTACCAGAAAGTGTGGAAAGCATGAAGACATACATTAGGGAAAAACGTATCATACAGTAAACTGCAACTCTTCAAAATGTACCTTATACTCCATTTGTATTTGAATATTTTCCCTCTTTTTACTGAATTAGAGGCTATAGCATAGCCTATTGCTATAACAATCAGTTGTGTCTTTCTTATATAGTTACTGTCTATACAATATTTTAGGATAAATATATTATCCTCTATCCTCCCTCCATCAGTAAATCCAATTTGATCTTCTTTAACTTTTTTTTCCCATTAGTAATTTTCTATGGTCCCCCATGTTTCTACTGTCAAAAATATTTTATATTCACAGTAAGAGCAATAGATCATGCATTATCTGCCTTATGTTTGGTTACTTTTGGTATCATTTTTGTCCATAGTACCCTCCAGCAGTCTGGTATCTCATTTGTTTGCAGTATATTATTGAAGTTTTACTTAATATTCCTAGACATATTTCACTCATTAGCAGTATCTTGTAGAGTTTAGGTTTTAAGCTATCTTGGATTCAATTTTAGCAATGTCAGTGATTTTTGGGGCTCTTTCATCAATTCTCTCTTTACATAGCCTGCACTCAATTTCTGTGTGTTCTACGATAATTCCATGTGACTGCCCTCCTATGTCAGGACTCTATATATTTCAAAATTATTTTTATATTCCTCAAGGAACCTAATGTATCTACTTTCCTTCGTTCTTCAAAATGTTGTTTGTATAATTTTCATGGTTTTGGTAAATGCCGTTCCAGTGTATGTGATTATTTATCATTCGGCTTCCTCTTCTCACAGTTCTTCCCCCAATTTCATTTATATTTTTATTTTTCTTCAATTTCCACCTGGACTCATTTCTCTCTCTCTCTCTCTCTCTCTCTCTCTCTCTCTCTCTCTCTCTCTCTCTCTCTCTCTCTCTCTCTCTCTCTCTCTCTATATATATATATATATATATATATATATATATATATATATATATATATATATATATATATATATATATATATATATATATATATATATATATATATATATATATATATATATATATATATATATATATATATATATATATATATATATATATATATATATATATATATATATATATATATATATATATATATATATATATATATATATATATATATATATATATATATATATATATATATATATATATATATATATATATATATATATATATACACATATATATATATATATATATATATATATATATATATATATATATATATATATATATATATATATATATATATATATATATATATATATATATATATATATATATATATATATATATATATATATATATATATATATATATATATATATATATATATATATATATATATATATATATATATATATATATATATATATATATATATATATATATATATATATATATATATATATATATATATATATATATATATATATATATATATATATATATATATATATATATATATATATATATATATATATATATATATATATATATATATATATATATATATATATATATATATATATATATATATATATATATATATATATATATATATATATATATATATATATATATATATATATATATATATATATATATATATATATATATATATATATATATATATATATATATATATATATATATATATATATATATATATATATATATATATATATATATATATATATATATATATATATATATATATATATATATATATATATATATATATATATATATATATATATATATATATATATATATATATATATATATATATATATATATATATATATATATATATATATATATATATATATATATATATATATATATATATATATATATATATATAAATATATATATATATATATATATATATATATATATATATATATATATATATATATATATATATATATATATATATATATATATATATATATATATATATATAATAATAATGTGTTTCATTGTTATTTGTCCTCTTAGTTTTGACCATTCCTTTTCCTCTACACCTAGTTCTCAGAATAACGCCTAGATAGGTTCTCAGAAGTGTCGGGTAAATGGAAAATCGCTTGACAAAACGAGTCATTTTCCATAGGAAACAATGATAAAGGGCAAAGATATGTTCCAAACCTTACATAGACACACCACACCAAAGATATAAGAGGATACAAAAGATATTCATATTCACTTTACAGCTAGAAATTAACATACATTACTGTACTATACTCTATTATGCAGTGGGCAACAGTCATATAGTACATTGGGACATGCATGGTGGTCGTGAGCAAGTAACTTATGCGGTAGAAGAGGAGGAGGATGCAGGAGAACGAACCTCTATCTGCAAATTATAAATAACGAAAGCAAAACTAAAAACCTAAAAAAAAAAATTAATTATGCTATGCCTAAATGTACCATATGACAGATTAAAAAAACATAATCTACATTCTCTAGAGAGGCGCAGAGTTAGGGGGGATATGATTGAGGTGCACAAATGGTGTAAAGAGATTAACAAGGGTGATATTAATAAAGTTTTAAAAATTCATGATCAAGCCAGAACTCGTAATGGGTAATGGATTTAAGCTTGATAAATTTAGGTTCAGAAGGGAAATTGGTGAAAACTGGCTTGGTAATACCGTAGAGTATTCCTAGTAGGATAATAAATGCCAATACCTTAGACACTTTCAAATGTAGATTAGATAGACATATGACAGAGGTAGTGTGGGTGTATATATAATGTATAATGATGATGATCTTTTCTTATCATAATCCTCTTTGTACTTGTGGAAGAAGCGTCCTTGGGCGCTTATTTAAAAAAAAAATGGGGGTGGGGGGGCTTATTCGCGAAATTCGAATTTTTTACTACTATTTTTTGGGGGCGTTATTGCAATTTCGCGGATAAAAAAATCGCGCATAAAAGGAAGAAGGTGTACTTAGGTCCTTCGAAATCAAAATACCATTTCTAATGTCGCATGGCTGAAGTCTTGCTAAAGTCACATGAAAGCCTGCTAAAGCCAGGATCTGAAACTTGTAACAAATATTGAGGAGTAACGGTTGAGGGCACAGATGTTTTATTACATGCCCTCACTTTTATTGGGTTTTGGGTCCGGACTATGCTTTCCCTTGGTACCACCCAGATTTATGGCTAGACACATGGAACTAATTTCCGGCGCCATGCATCCCAATAGGCCTAAAATATAAGGGACCCTCGGTCCTCTAAAACACCACAAAAGGTTGTAAACATTTGACCCATATTTGTATGTACACGCCCTGGAGAGAGAGAAGCCCCAATAGCTGCAGCGATTTAGAACTTCTTCTGTTTAATAGACCTGCTGAAATAGCACCTCCCCCAAGAGAAGGGACTCCTCTTTGAACCTGAAGTCTATTGGCAGAACTGGATTACACGACACACCCTGCCCATGGGGTATTTCAAGAATGCCCGAGGCAGACAGAGCTCAGTTCAGTCAGAATTTTACCAGGGGCACAAATAGATCATAGATTTTGATAGTTATAGGGTGTGGGAGGCATTGAGGCGTCGAATATGTTGTACTCTAAAATAAATCTAAGTTAAAGGAACCACCGCTTGTCCATACTTACCTTGCACCCTTCTGGTATTAATAGTAATGTAAAGCTTTAAGTCCTTGCGACATCTGGTGGCAGCGTGGTGCGGATTCCACGTCGGGACACGTACGAAGAGACTTTAATATCAGTCGAAATCCGTGTGAAGAAAAAAAAATTGGCAAACGCAGAGATCCAATATCTCCCAGTACAGGAAATGTGTGACGAGGACAAACACAAGAGAATTCTCGAATTGGAGGAGCATGTGTGGCGCCTACAAACTCCTGCCGACACCGTTCCTTCGAGAGGGAACTTGGTCAACGCCGACAGAGAAACTGACGCCTCAAACATCGACGAACAGCCTGCCGCTCTGAGCCCCGTGGTGACACAGGGAATGTAGCAGGCTATGCCCCCACTCTGAACCCTGGTTGTAAAGGTGCCTCGAGTCAAAGATTCACCTTTATACTTGAACGGCGCAAATGTAAAAGGCCTCGAATGTCCGTCCATAATTCCCGCGGGCGACTTCCTGAAACTCTTGGGTCAGCGGATGAGAAGTGCTGAGTGGACAGACGAGTACCTAATTAATGAAATAGTACAAAGGTGCACCGGATTTACGGCCGAGACCGTATGCAGAGATGAGTGGTCAAAGATAAAATATTATGAAACTTTTAAGGAACCATTCCTAAGATATTTCTTAGTGAGCCGAAGTGTGACCAGGGCTTTGAGTGAAAAAGCCCCTTGCCAACAGTACATGTCGCCGGATCCAGCCAAGCAGATGGTGATTTGCCGATTCTACACAAGAGATGGAGAAGTTGGGGGAACCTCCTGCGCCCAGAAGGAAAAAGAACCCCCTTCTTCATTGCCTTCTGCCATGCTGTTCTTCAGGACATCCTCCTCAAAATAGCTAAGAACTTGTGATCTGTATCCAGTGAGTATTGGGACAATTAATAAAAGAAATTGAGGTCGGTGGACCCCGCCATTTTACATTGTAGTTATGCTTTGACTCAGCCAACCCGCCTATAAGGGGTGTGGTTCCTAGTAAATTAATAAAAGCAGAATTTCTGTACCCATTACTAACATGGATAATTTGCACTAATAGCTATAAGCAGTAATGAACTTCACTATTTTTATAATTTGAATAATATGAGAAATTGTTTTTAAAGGGTGTTCAAGTTATTTGTATTAATGCCTAAGTTGATGCTAAGAAGGCAAATGTATTGATCTTAATTGAAAGAGATTTATTATTTGACAAAGAAAAAAAGAAAAGGAAAAAAATGTACGTGTAAAATCATTTTTATATTAGTTTCTTAAAATGTAAGAATTATAGTGAGAGGTATACTTGAATCCGCTTTTAAGGTTTTTCTTTCATCATGTGTGATTACCTAATTGTGATTACCTAATTGTGTTTACGGGAAAGAGCCCAAAAGCTCGTATCTTCCCGTCTCCTCATCGTTTCCATTTTATACTTAGTGATACTTATCATACCTGTCCTTAAAACTATGGATTGAGATAGCATTAACTACCTCCTCGCTTAGCCAATTCCAATTATCAACTACTCTTACACTGAAAAAGTATTTCCTTACATCCTGCTTCAAACTATGACCTCTAGTTCTAGAGCCAGCCATATCAAAATATCGATCCCTATCCACTCTATCATAACCATGAAGGAATTTAAAGACTGTCACCATATCCCCCCTTACTCTTCTAGCTTCGAGTGATGGTAAGTCTAATTCCCTCAGCCTCTCATCATAACTGAGATTGCGTATTTCTGGCACCAGTTTCGTGGCATGTCTTTGAACTTTTTCAAGCTTAGCTATGTGCTTTTTCAAGTGCGGATTCCAAAAGGGGGCTGCATATTCGAGTTTTGGCCTCACATAGGTTACATAAATATTTCTGAACATTTCCTTGTCCATGTGCCCGAAGGCTACCCTTACATTTGATAAGAATGCATATGCTGCCCTTACTATGCCATTTATATGTATTTCTGGAGACAAATCTGCCAGTATGTTTACTCCTAGATCTCTCTCATTTTCTGTCTCTTGAAGTTGTACTCCAGCCACCGAGTAGTCAAGCTTGGGCCTTCTTGCACTTGTACCCATTCTCATTACCTTACATTTTGAAGTACTGAATTTCATTAGCCACTTTTCTGACCACTCATGCAGATTATTTAGATCCTCCTGAAGTTCTCTACCATTGTTCTCGTTTTTTACTTTCTTCACAATCTTTGCATCATCTGCAAACATATTCATGAATGAATTTACAGACTCTGGTAGGTCATTTACATATACAAGGAACAAAAGTGGCCCTAAAACTGAACCCTGTGGAACTCCACTACTAACTCTTCTCCATTCAGACACTGAGTGTCTTACTCTAACCCTCTGTTCCCTTCCTTCTAAGTAAGTTTTTATCCATTCCAAAACATTTCCACCTATTCTAGCCATTGATTGCAGCTTCCTTATAAGTCTCCCATGTGGAACAGTGTCAAACGCTTTTTGGAAGTCTAGGAATATGCAATCTGCCCAGCCCTCTCTTTCCTGTAAGATTTGGCTTACCTCATCATAAAATTCTAATAAGTTTGTTACTGTTGATCTACCTTCTCTGAAGCCATGTTGCCTCACTGACAAAAAGTTGAAGGATTCCAAGTGAAGAGAGATATGTTTCCTTAGTAGTTTCTCCATAACTTTGCAAACTATGCTGGTCAAGGAAACTGGTCTATAGTTCAGAGCCGTATCCCTCCTTCCCTTTTTGAAGATAGGTATCACATTTGCTTGTTTCCAGCATCTTGGAATCTCCCCCGACTCCAGTGATTCCTTAAATATGATAGTTAGTGCCACTGATATTGTGTTTGTGCATTTTTTAAGCACATGAGGGGATATGTCATCAGGACCTGTAGCTTTATGAACATCTAAATCCATCAGCGCTTTGCATACCTCTGTGGCTGTAAGGTTGATGTTCTCTAATACCGGCCCTTGAGCTTCTATCACTGCAATCTGAGGGGGTGGGGTATTTTCTACTGTAAATACTGACTGAAACTCCTTGTTCAATTCTTTGCAGATCTCTTCATCCGTCTCAGTGATGCTTCCATCCGCTCTCTTTAGCCTTAAAACCTGTTCTTTTACCTTCAGTTTTCCTCTGATAAAGCTGTGTGATTTCCAAGAAAGGAATGCGGAAATGACCAATCGATCTTCCAACCTTATTATTATAAAGATATAGTAATTGTACTGATCGTTGATATTTAAAGTACGTGTAAAGTCATTTTTTATATTAATCTCTTAAAGTGTAAGAAATCGAGTGAGAAAAAATTTAACAGAGATGACAGATTGTTCTTTTAATGTTGTTATGATGGGGAATTGACATTGCGATACGTGTGTGGTTGAAGAATAAGAAAAAATTTTGTGATATTATTTAGATATGTTTTTAGTTTCGCGCTATGCAGGTGAAAGTAAAAGTAAATTCGAGGAATTTGTGCTGTGCTGGAATAGGGGAGGGTTTTCAGTGTCGCCCAAACGTAGCTTCAAGGGAGTAGAATGTTTGTTTGTTAGAATGGGACCTAGGACTGGTGAGGCAGTCATGTGACCATGCGGCCTGACCGAGATTTCACCTCTACACTCCTTCAGAATGGTAGGGGAAGGGATGGGGAATTTTACATAGGCAGAGAGGAATGCAAGTTTGAATGTGAGCGAATGTGAGAGAGAATGAGTATGAATGACTGGGGGTATAATGGGGGGGTTGCTCTAGGGGGTGAAATCGCGGGAAGCACTGTTAGGAAGCATGATTGGGGGAGTCTGCGAGGGTAATTCCCTTGCTCCGCCTGGTCTTTGCGCAGGCCATATTAGTGCAGTTTTAATAGGAGGTGCGTAGCTGTTGAAATATCTATTGAGGGATATTTTTGAGAAAATGATTCTCCAGCTGCCCAGATATGGTTGAGATGCCAAGTTTGTTTTATTTTTGTTTCGTCACCTACTCCGCCAATGAGATTATTATATGATTTCCGAGAATTCTTAGGTATATATTGCGCGATAAAGGACGTGAATCTAAGAATGATTCTTTATTTTTATTGCTAGCTGCAGTATATGCATTATTTGTCCGAAGGGATATGTTGGATATATAAAATAAAACTGAAAGTTTTAGCCATGATAATGTTTATCAAAATTATTTCAGCCTGGTCATAAAGAAAGAGTGTGAGCTGACATGAAATGACAACAAGAATGTTACACAGCCGTATCCCGTATTTGAGAGAGCAGAAGTTGATCCAGAAGCCGAAGGAACTGGGGAGAAAACAGCGCCACATGCGCACCCCCCCGTAAAAGCTAATCAGCCGCAGCCCTAAAGGCAAACCTCGGGCAGTATAAGAGCAGAAAAAAAAAGTAAAGTAATAAAAGGGGGGGGGGTAATAGTAAAAGTACCCAACCGTGCGTATGTATGAGCAAACAGTCAGAACAGTTATATGTCGATCTTCCCTCTGTTCCGGAGGTAATTCTGTTGTATAGTAATTCAAATAAGTCAAATTCGAGATAGTAGAAGAATATATATATTTTCTGCTTTCATTGTTCCTGTACAACTCCTTACGAGATTATGAAACTTAAGCAAAATGCATTCTTTAATGTGCAAATGAAATATGATTTTTGTTGTTATTATTGCATACACAGAGACCGACTTTTTATATTTTTCAGATTCCCTTTTTTGTTATATAGTTCTTTTTGTATTGAAATCTTTAAAATCTTAATCCCTATGATATATTATAATTAAAGAGTTTTGAAAAAAGATTATCTAGAGATAATTATTGTTAATTACTATCATTGTCATGAATTTATAATTACAATTGAGCTAATTAAGATAATTGAGATTATTAGAGATTATATGTTGAGTTTAAAATTTAATAAATTTATGATACTTAAGTCCTTTTAAGACATCTGTTAAGAAAAAGATATTTGTACTTTTGTTGATAGTAGTAGAGATATTGTCACATATGATTGTAATATTTTGCTTTAATTTCATCAGGGGTATGTTGCCTTATAGAAAGAGAGTGCTTTGACTCAGCCCTCTGATTTATAGCAAGAAAAAGACTGTCATAATAGATAAGGATGTGTATGCTATTTCAGTAAAGTCCTTTGCAATATTAAACAGAAAGGATTGGATTTATGCTTCGATGCATCTGCAGTTATACACTAAGTCCTTTTGCTTTTAGTTTTGTTAATTGGAGAATAAACATAGCCCCCTGACAATAAACGTCAAACTCTCCCAGTAGTCATTGCTCACGTTTGTTCACTTTCATTTGTTTATTTATTCTTTTGTTATGTAGAGATACTCCGCGATAATTTGTTTTTTTTTTAAATTTCAGTGCAGGTAAAGGAAGGAAACCAGTCTCCACCTGACTGTGGGTGGATACCGCAACGTATTTCAAGGTCGCCCAGTCCACCCTTTTTTCTCCACCCTTCCCATCTCTCTCTCTCTCTCTCTCTCTCTCTCTCTACTCTGAGACTGACATGTGCTCCTTCCGCTGCTAAGCAAATGTTGCCATCATTGATTTTTTTTTTCCAGCAAAGCTAGGCAATAATTGTGTCTACATTTTATTTCAGTTGATAGATATTTGCATGCTGATATTGCATAAACACTGATAAGACATCAGTAGTACCGACTTTTGCATAAATATTTTTGCCACATATTGCAACTGTTTAGAGAGTAGATAAAACTCCCATTGACAGATTGGGGAACCCGAAAGTTGTCGCATATGCTCTCTCTCTCTCTCTCTCTCTCTCTCTCTCTCTCTCTCTCTCTCTCTCTCTCTCTCTCTCTCTCTCTCTCTCTCTCTCTCTTATATATATATTATGACAGCAGGAATTCAAATAGTAGAAGATTACTATGAAATATAAGTATAGAATTCTGTTCTTATTTTTGAATGCCAGTCTCGATTGTATATATATTGCTATTCCTGATTTAGTATTTTTATTTCATTTTTCATTATTCTTATTCTGATCATGATTATTAGTAATGTTATTATTATGTTGACTGTTATTGTTGCTATCTCACAATGGCCTTTTGCTAATTATTATTTTTGCAATGCAATCAGCAGTAACATGATGATTTGTATCTTTTATCTGAATTCATGCTTGATATTACTGTAGCCACTGCTAATAAGAATATTTCTTTAGTGGCTTTTCTCAGCATTTAATGATTGTTCTTTTTGATATCTATAGTAATGTTATGTATCAGTTTCTCAGCTAAGTCCTAAGTATCTTGGAATAATATTCTAATGGTGCAGACACATACCTTCCATTACCACCCTATTTCTAGGCAGCCCAGACCTGCAAGTTCTAAAAGTCTTTAGATTTTGTTTTCTCTCAAACAAGACCTGTTGCCCATTGAATAGAGATTGCAAGCACTTGCACTTGCAGGGGAGGCAAAGTATGGCCTCGGATTACCGACATATGGCCATTGTTGGTACCCCGAAGTCATAGGGAACCTTTCTTACAACTGTATTAGTGACATAGGTTCAAATTTTCGTCCTGAGAATCTGCTTCAAAGGTACGTGTGTTTTGCAGTACAGAAGAGAAAGCCGCTGTGACGTTGCAGGTATCCAAACAGGGGTGATTATAGTCAAGACCGGCCTCAAGAGTAATA
>JAXCGZ010021019.1:80000-92500 GCA_037179515.1 Halocaridina rubra | reverse complement strand
TTTATGACAAATATGCATTGTTTGCAGTTAAAATTATCCAGAGGACACTCTTTATTAATTTTTTGCTATCATTGATCGTTCAGCAATAGCAATGTATAACATGCAATATTAAGCGGTCATTTCTAAGGCCCAATTTCTTAAACAGTGTAAACCTAGGATACCATGATGTTAGCTAGCTAGACACACACAAATGGATTTCATAAACGCATCTGACGCGGTTCTGTGTATGGCTGGGATCCCTTGCGGAATCCTAGCCATACACAGAACTGCGTCAGATGCGTTTATGAAGTCCATTGTGTGTGTCTAGCTAACTAACAATATGGTATCCTAGGTTTACACTGTTTAGGAAATCAGGCCAAAGTCTGGTAGTTCTTGTTATCACTTAGCAAACTGTAACCTGTCATGCCGCTAAATCAATCTAGAGGTTTGTCATAACATGTTTCTCTTGATATCGCTAATCAGAAAGCAAAATGTAATACTGTGGAATAATTCAAGAAACTAGTAAGTGTATATCTTATTTTTGTTATCTCTTATGACTATGCAAGATGTAAATAATTATTTCAAAATCTGCAAAGACGTGTATGATTTCAGATTTTTGGTTACATGACAGGTCATTTAGGTGTTTACAGTACGACCGAGTTCACCAGTCTGAGGAGCCATCACAGCCTTCGAAAGGTTAGTTTTATAGGCAATATATATATATATATATATATATATATATATATATATATATTATATATATATATATATATATATATATATATATATATTAGGTTTTACTACAATTTTCCTTCTTTACACCGGGGTTGCAAGACAAGTATTTTTTGCTCTCATCGAAACCTAAACATGTTAAGTGTGAAGTCATCTAAATGAAGGCTCAGTGGGGCAAACAGTGGAATAGTGCCTTAGAGATATAGAGCTTTAATCACGGAAATTTAAATACCAGCCCAATAATTTTAAAAAATATTGTCTTCATACTGTAAAGAAAGTGAGCTTCATCTCCATAGAAATCATATTTTAAAAAGCAATATACATGCATACATATATACATACATAAACACATTACACACACACAAACACACACACACACACACACATGAGAAAAGTGGCTAATGAAATTCAATACTTCAAAATGTAAGGTAATGAGAATGGGTACAAGTGCAAGAAGGCCCAAGCTTGACTACTCGGTGGCTGGAGTACAACTTCAAGAGACAGAAAATGAGAGAGATTTAGGAATAAACATACTGGCAGATTTGTCTCCAGAAATACATATAAATGGCATAGTAAGGGCAGCATATGCATTTTTATCAAAGGTAAGGGTAGCCTTCAGGCACATGGACAAGGAAATGTTCATAAATATTTATGTAACCTATGTGAGGCCAAAACTCGAATATGCAGCCCCCTTTTGGAATCCGCACTTGAAAAAGCACATAGCTAAGCTTGAAAAAGTTCAAAGACATGCCACGAAACTGGTGCCAGAAATACGCAATCTCAGTTATGATGAGAGGCTGAGGGAATTAGACTTACCATCACTCGAAGCTAGAAGAGTGAGGGGGGGATATGGTGACAGTCTTTAAATTCCTTCATGATTATGATAGAGTGGATAGGGATCGATATTTTGATATGGCTGGCTCTAGAACTAGAGGTCATAGTTTGAAGCTTCGTAAGAAAACTTCTTTGCAGGATGTAAGGAAATACTTTTTCAGTGTAAGATTAGTTGATAATTGGAATTCGCTCGAGGAGGTAGTTAATGCTATCTCAATCCATAGTTTTAAGGACAGGTATGATAAGTATCACTAAGTCTAAAATGGAACCGATGACGAGACGGGAAGATACGAGCTTTGGGCTCTTTCCCGTAAACACAATTAGGTAATCACACACACACACACACACACGCACACACACACACACACACACACACACACACACACACACACACACACACACTGGAGTCGGGGGAGATTCCAAGATGCTGGAAACAAGCAAATGTGATACCTATCTTCAAAAAGGGAAGGAGGGATACAGCTCTGAACTATAGACCAGTTTCCTTGACCAGCATAGTTTGCAAAGTTATGGAGAAACTACTAAGGAAACATCTCTCTCTTCACTTGGAATCCTTCAACTTTTTGTCAGTGAGGCAACATGGCTTCAGAGAAGGTAGATCAACAGTAACAAACTTATTAGAATTTTATGATGAGGTAAGCCAAATCTTACAGGAAAGAGAGGGCTGGGCAGATTGCATATTCCTAGACTTCCAGAAAGCGTTTGACACTGTTCCACATGGGAGACTTATTAGGAAGCTGCAATCAATGGCTAGAATAGGTGGAAATGTTTTGGAATGAATAAAAACTTACTTAGAAGGAAGGGAACAGAGGGTTAGAGTAAGACTCTCAGTGTCTGAATGGAGAAGAGTTAGTAGTGGAGTTTCACAGGGTTCAGTTTTAGGGCCACTTTTGTTCCTTGTATATGTAAATGACCTACCAGAGTCTGTAAATTCATTCATGAATATGTTTGCAGATGATGCAAAGATTGTGAAGAAAGTAAAAAACAAGAACAATGGTAGAGAACTTCAGGAGGATCTAAATAATCTGCATGAGTGGTCAAAAAAGTGGCTAATGAAATTCAATACTTCAAAATGTAAGGTAATGAGAATGGGTACAAGTGCAAGAAGGCCCAAGCTTGACTACTCGGTGGCTGGAGTACAACTTCAAGAGACAGAAAATGAGAGAGATCTAGGAGTAAACATACTGGCAGATTTGTCTCCAGAAATACATATAAATGGCATAGTAAGGGCAGCATATGCATTCTTATCAAATGTAAGGGTAGCCTTCAGGCACATGAACAAGGAAATGTTCATAAATATTTATGTAACCTATGTGAGGCCAAAACTCGAATATGCAGCCCCCTTTTGGAATCCGCACTTGAAAAAGCACATAGCTAAGCTTGAAAAAGTTCAAAGACATGCCACGAAACTGGTGCCAGAAATACGCAATCTCGGTTATGATGAGAGGCTGAGGGAATTAGACTTACCATCACTCGAAGCTAGAAGAGTGAGGGGGAATATGGTGACAGTCTTTAAATTCCTTCATGGTTATGATAGAGTGGATAGGGATCGATATTTTGATATAGCTGGCTCTAGAACTAGAGGTCATAGTTTGAAGCTTCGTAAGAAAACTTCTTTGCAGGATGTAAGGAAATACTTTTTCAGTGTAAGAGTAGTTGATAATTGGAATTGGCTAAGCGAGGAGGTAGTTAATGCTATCTTAATCCATAGTTTTAAGGACAGGTATGATAAGTATGACTAATTATAAAATGGAACCGATGAGGAGACGGGAAGATACGAGCTTTGGGCTCTTTCCCGCAAACACAATTAGGTAATCACACACACAAACACACACACACACACAGACACACACACACACACACACACACACACACACACACACACACACACACACACACAGGAGCCAACATAGCAGGGGAGACTTGAAGAAAATAAAGCTAGGGTTGTAGACCTGATAAGAAAACTTGGAGTAGTATGTGGTCCTGAGGATATTGTAAACATACACCAACTAGGTAAATATTCGAGGGAAGGAAAGCCGAGACCAACAAAAGTAACCTTTGAGAGAAGGGAAACATGTAGGGAAATATTGTTGAGAAAAAAAAGTCTAAAAGACCTTCAAGAATGCAAAGAAGTGTTCATTAGACGATACAGAACACAGGAAGAGATGGGAAAGATCAAAAACTTGTTGCAAGAGGCAAGAAGGTTAAATGATGAAAGAAATGAAGAAGAGAAGAAAAATTTTCGTTACAGAATATTTCCAGACAAAGGGGAGATAAAGAAGATAATGACAGAAGATCAGGGGATGGGGCCTCATTAAGATTGTTATACACAAATGCTGATGGATTAGCTGGTAAGGCAGTAGAATTAAAAGATAGGATTCACAACAGTAAGGCAGATATAGTAGCAATTACAGAGACTAAGTTGAGTGAGGACATAAACAGTGTCACAGTTTTTCCTAAGGGCTTCAGAATACTAAGGGTTGAAAGATCTGAGAGGACTGGTGGAGGGATAGCACTGCTTATAAGTGAGAGGATTCAAGTTGAAGAAATAAACTTGGCTATAGAAAGTGAGTTCAGGGAATTTCTTGTTGCTCGCATAAATACTGGGTCAGAGAGCATTATAATAACTGTTGTATACAACCCACCAAGGAACCAAAATAGGCTTGAAATTTATGAGGAAAGTCATATAGGTACTATTGAAGTCATAAACTCAGTTGTTAACATGGCACGGGAAAAAAAATGTAGGATTTTGATTATGGGAGACTTTAATCATAAAGAGATAGATTGGATAAATCTTGACCCACACAGTGGTGAGGACTCATTCGGGGCAAGATTCCTAGATTGCGTACAAGGGAATTTCCTACACCAACATGTAATGGAACCAACAAGAGCCAGGGGTGGGGATGAGCCATCACTACTTGATCTAGTGTTCACAGATAATGTGTTGGATATTGAAAATATTGAGTATGAACCACCAATTGGAAAGAGTGACCACTGTGTGTTGTTGATGGAGTATATCATTGAAGATATTCTTCCTGAGAGTAGAGGCACTGAGGACATGAGGAGGAACTATCCGAAAGGAGATTACATCAAAATGAATGAGCTTTTTGCAGTTATTGACTGGAGAACCTTATTTTACAACAAATCTGTACAAGAAATGTATGACATCTTTTGTGAGAAATATGGGAAGATAGTAGATTGCTGCATATATATATATGGCGCTTCTGGAGTGCAACAGCCTATCCTCCCAGCTAATTGGGGGGTAGCCGACATCAAAAAAGAAAACAATAAGGGATTACTTAGCTCTATGGGCAATGACGAGGGAGCTAGCGACCGTTCAGATGGCACTGCTGGAGTGCCACAACCCATCCTCCCGGCTCTTCCACAACCTGTGTCGCTTCACAACTGCCAACTCCCCTACTGCCCCTACCACAGGGCTACCTCTGCAAGATGCGCCCTGTGGTAACAGCAGATGCCCATCTGAGCTGCGTTACAATCGCTCGCCCCTCATTCCTATTCCTAGCACGCTCACTTGCTTCCCTCACATCCATCCTCCTATCATTCAGGGTTCTCCTTACTCCATCCATACACCCAAACATAGGCCTCCCTTTAGCATTTCTCCCATCAACTCTCGCATTCATCACCTTTTTCAGCAGTCTTTCATTATCCATCCTTTCCACATGGCCAAACCATCTCAGAACATTCATATCTACTCTGGTTACAATTTCTCTCCTCACACCCGTTCTTGCTCTCACCATTTCATTCCTAACCCTATCCAACCGAGATTCACCAATCATACTCCCCAGGCATTTCATCTCAAATACATTTAGTTTCCGTCTCTCACTTACTTTCATACCCCATAACTCTGATCCATACATCACAATTGGCACAATCACTTTCTCATACAAAACTTTTTTAACATTCATTTTAAACCCTCTTTTCTTCATCACCCCTTTCAACGCACCCAACACTTTACGTCCTTCATTCACTCTGTGACACACATCTGCTCCCACTCCACCATTTGCAGCTATAACCGAGTCTAAATACTTAAACTGATCAACTTCCTCAAGTGTCTCTCCATTCAGCATAACATTCAATCCAGCACCATCCTCATTTCTTGTACACCTCATAACCTTACTCTTTCCCACATTCACTCGCAACTTCCTTCTCTCACACACCACTCCAAATTTTGGCACTAACTGACACAGCTTCTCCTCTGAATCTGCCACCACCACAGTATCATCTGCAAACAAAAACTGATTCAGCTCCCACTCGCTATCATCCCATCTACCATTCTCAAACCTAGACCACGCACTCGCTCATTCACCTCTCTTACAACTCCATCAATATACAAATTGAACAGCCATGGTGACAACACACATCCCTGTCTCAGTCCCACACTCACTGGAAACCACTCACTCACTTCATTCCCTACCCTATCACAACTCTACTGCCCTCATACAAACTCTTCACTGTATACAACAGCTTACCATTAATTCCATATAACCTCAAAACATTCCACATATCCTCCCTATCAGCTCTATCGTACGCTTTCTCCAGATCCAAAAATACAAAATACACATCCTTACCTGTTACTAAATATTTATCACATAACTGCCTAACTATAATAATCTAATCTATACAACCTCTACCTTTCCTAAAACCACTCTGCACTTCCGCGATCACATTTTCTGTTTTATTCCTAATCCTATTAACCAGTATCCTACCATACACTTTTCCTACCACACTCAACAAACTTATACCCCTAAAATTACTGCATTCATACACATCTCCCCTTTACCTTTGCATAGGGGCGCTATACAAGTAATCACCCATTCCACTGGCACCATTGACAACATAAAGCATATATTATACACTCTCACTAACCATTCCAATACAGTCACACCCCCTTCTTTCAACATCTCCGCTCTCACGCCATCCATTCCAGGTGATTTACCTGCTTTCGCTTCATACAATGCCCTTTCCACCTCCTCTCTTGCAATCTCTCTTTCATTTTCATCTCCAATTACTGGCTCTTGAACACCACCCACTACCACTTTAGCTGCCTCTCTATCATCCTCAACATTCAGCAACCACTCAAAATATTCTGCCCATTTCTTCCTTGCATCGTTCCCTCTTAACATCTGTCTATTCACATCTTTCACTGTCTCTTCCATCCTCGATCCACCCTTCCTTACTCTCTTCACTTCTTTCCAAAACTTCTTTTTATTCTCCTCATATGACCTACTAAAATCCTGTCCCCACCTAACATTTGCCAACCTCTTTTCTTCTTCTACCTTCTGCTTGGTTTCCACATTTTTCTCCCTATATCTTTCATACTTCTCCCTACTGTTACACTGCAGCCATTCCTCAAAAGCCCTCTTTTTCTCTCCCACCTTCGTTTTCACCTCTTCATTTCACCACTCGCTGCCTACTCCACCTCCAACAAACCTCTTTCCACACACATCACTTGCATGTCCCACAAAACATTCTTTCATCAATCCCCATTCCTCCTCTAACTCCCCAACTTCTCTTTCTTTCACCCTTTCATATGCCACTTTCACCCTGTCCTGATATTCCTGTCTTTTCTCCGGCTTTTTCAACTCTTCCACCTTCATCATTTCCCTTCAACATCCCTCCCACTCTATTTCCCCACTCTATTGCTACTACCACTTTTGCTTCAATAAAAAAATGATCTGACAACCCAGCAACCACATCCCTAAATGCATGCACATCTTTCACTTTACCAATCATGCTCTTTGCTACCAACACATAATATATCAATGCTCTTTCTTTCACTCTTCCATTTGCCACTCGCATCCATGTATACTTATTTATTAATTTCTTCTTGAAAAAACTATTACCTATCATCAATTCTTGCTCCACACACATATTTACCAGTCTCTCGCCATTCACATTCCCACCTGGTACCCCATACTTTCCTACAACACCTTCTACCTCTCCATCACCCACTCTGGCATTCGAGTCACCCAACACAACTACAGAGTTCCTTCTACTCAGACCATCCACACACCTAGTTAACTCATTCAAGAATTCATCCCGCTCTTCCTCACTTCTCTCACATCCTGGCCCATACGCACTAACAAAAGCCCAACATTCCCTACCTATCCTAGCCGTCACCCACATTAGCCTAGATGACACTTCTTTCCATTACACTACCTTAATTACCATCCATTTACTCAGCAATAATGCCACACCTTCTCTCATTCTTCCCCTTTCAACCCCAGACACCCTATCTGTCACATCACCAAATGCCACTTCTCCTTTTCCTTTCAACAGCCTGAGGCTGATGCACGACTAACAGGGTACGAGGTTGTTGCACGACTAACAGTGTACGAGGCTGATACACGACTGAGCGGGTATGAGGCTGTTGCACGACTAACAGGGTATAAGATTGATACACGACTGATTATATGGTATTGCATTACATATGAAGAGAACTTACCATTTGCTGTTCACCAGAAACTACCCTGTTCACTAACTAAATTGTTCAAAATACCGTATATCGTTCTATGATCAACAGCCAAATTGTTCGTCAGCTATCAGTAAAATGTACTAGCTAACAGCTGAGTATGTAATTGGCCAACCAGCTTGCTAAAGGACCACTCAAAACTCACATATTCATAATATATTTACTAGTTTCTTCTGGGATGGCGGATACTAATTACCCCTCCGTGCTCCCCTACAAATCATGAAAGTAGACGAAATGGTGTAGAGAGAGGGACTGAAAATCTCCTCTCTGTACTGTATTCCTGCTGAGATCCAAACTGCAGGGGATATTCTGGCAGGAAAGATCCAGCTAGCCCCCTAGTAATTGGGCCTCAGAATGCATGTTGTTGTGGTGTAAGTGAAAGTAAGAGGGAGGAAATAAGTAAAAGGTTTGTGAAGAGAAGGATGGATGCGTTTGCACTGAGTGAAACTAAGTCGAAAGGGCATGGTGAGGTAACATTTGAGAGTGTGGTAAATATGGTGTCTAGAGTTGATCGATGGTGAGGAAGAAAAGGAATGGAATCGTATAGGATCATATAGACTAAATTAAGACTGGAATGCGAGGTTTAGCCGTTTGCGAGTGCCTATGGCCCTGGCAGTGAGAGAAGAGATGAAAAAAGAGAAGAGTTTTGGAATATATTGCACGAGTGCGCAGAGGACTTGGGAATGAATGCAAACGCATTGTTGATGGGAAATTTGAATGCCAGAGTAGGGAATGCACCAGTGAATGGTGCAGATGGATGGATGGAATACCTGATATAAATGAGAGTAGAGAAAAAACAACAGAAATGTGTACTGAGAGAGAGAGAGAGAGAGAGAGAGAGAGAGAGAGAGAGAGAGAGAGAGAGAGAGAGAGAGAGAGAGAGAGAGAGAGAGAGAGAGATGTTGACTGACAATACTGTATTCAAAAAGAAGAATCTGCATAAGTATAATTGTTTAGAGTAGATAATGGTACAGTTGTTGACAGAACACCGATGGATTATGTTCTGAAGGACAGAAGGGTATTGGATGTGAACATACTAAGAGGAGCTAGTGGTGGATATCTGATCAATATTTAGTGGAAGGTAGGGTGAGAGTGGGAGAAAAGTGGAGAAAGAGGGCAAAGGAGGGAGAATGAGAGGTTATAAAGGTGAAAAAACTACATAAGAAAGAGAATGCGAGCAGGAGGCTAGTCTGAGGAATGTATGGAATGTAGCAAAAGATATAGTTGAAGAGGGAGTGGAAGGAGAATGGAAGTGTTTCAAGGAGGAGGGAGGCAAATGGGAAAGTGGATGTGAAGTGGGATAGATGCTTGTCTGAAAATTTTGAAAAAAATAAAAAGAAGTTCTGGAAGGAGGTGAAAACAATGGGGAGGTGAGTTTGGTAGGAAGGAGAGGTTGAAAGAAGGAGATCGACAATTGTTAGTAGACGAAATTAAGGTGAGAGAGAGATGGCTGCCAAATGAGGAAGATGAGAAAGAGACAGAGATGTGACTGTGGGAGATGAGCGGAGAATTCCAATGTTAGGCAAGGAGAATGAAAGGGATATAAAAAAAAGGAAGTACATACGGCATTGAGAGTAATGAATACAGATAAAGCACCAATGGGTGTCATATAGAATGCTTATCAAAAGGTGGGGAGACATTAGTTGAATTGATGGTGAGCTTGTTGAATACATTTTTCAGGAAAGGAAGGGTCTCATTTGCTTGGAGGAGTGCATGTGTAGTTCTACTTTATAAAGGGGAGGGAGATGTGTACGAGTGTAGTAGTTTTATAGGAATTAGTGTGTTGAGTGTATTTGATAAGGTATATGGAAGTGTTAATCGAAAGAATTAGAAAAGGTACTGAAATATGATCGCGGAAGAACAGTGTGTGTTCAGGAGAGAAGGCGATGTGTGGATCAGGTGTTTAAGGCACGACAGATGTGTGAGAAGTTCTTAAAAAGAGGTAGGAACACTCTCTGGGATTTTATTAATTTACAGATAGAGCATGACAGAGTTGATAGAGAGGTGCTGTGTAGTGTATTGCAATATTAGGAAAAAGTGGAAAGTTGTTGAATGCGATCAAGAGATTTTACATGAATAGTAGAGTATGTGTTAGAGTTGGGAATCGCAAGAGAGACTGGTTTGCGTGTATATGGTTTACATCAAAGCTGTGTAATGTTACCATGGTTGCTTAATGTACATATGGGTGGAAGTAATAAGGGCAGTAAGTGAAAGAATGCTAGACAGAAAGTCTGAAGCAGTTGGAGGGAATGGAAGGCTGTGGAAAGTGAATCAGTTGCTATTGGCATATGACACAGACCTGGTAGCTGATTTTAAGGATGAACCGAATAATTTGGTGCCTGATTTTGTCAGGGTGTGTGAAAGAGGGAAGTTGCGGTTGTAATACTAGCAAAAGTAAAGTCATGAGATGCATTAAGAGTGTTGATGTTGGCATACTATATTTTTTCTTTTGAAAGTGACACCAGGACAGGGAAAAAACTGTCCTCACAAATAAAGGCCCAGGGACGAAAAAAGATTAAGACGAAGGAGAAGAAAAAGCTTATGGACAAGGCAGAGATGAGGTAAAGATACACAAATGAAAGGACAGACTGAAGAAATAGTTGAAGCACTGAGGACCTAGAGATATGGAGGATTAGGCCCTGAGATGACGATAGTTCAGCTTTATGAAGGAAGATAGGTTATAAAAATTTGAAAATACAGAAGAAGGAAGAGAGTTCCAGAGTCTGGAGGGAGATGGGAAGAAGCAGTCGCTGCACTGACCAATCCGCGAGCTACAAATTTCCACACAGTACCTGTGAGGTAAGGCCACTTGGCAAGTGTTACGTGGCCTCGGCAGTGGGTGAGGGATGCAACTTGCCAACTCATCAGAGAAGCAATAGAAAAGAGAAATGTATGATACCTTACAGCGAAGAGAGAGAGAAAGAATCCAGATTACAAGAGAAGGATCATTAATGAGTCTGACTGCCTTGGATTAAACTCCATCAATGAGATAAGAATAAGAGGAAGCACCCCAGATGTGTGAGCAGTATTCTAAGTATGGACAGATAAGACCTTTATAGATCTTAAGTAACTGTAAAGAGGAAAAGTAATGACGAAAAGGAAACAGACCCTCCAATTTTTTGGATGTAGATTTAGAAATTTGGATTATGTAATTCCTCCAAGACAAGTTAGAGGCTATATGGATTCCTAATATGTTGATAGAATTAAGAGGGTAAATTTCGTTAGTTTCGAAGACAATAGGGCAATCAGGAGTAGAAGAAGATAAAGACATAGCCAGAAACTGTGTCTTGGAGGCATTAAATTTAACTAAATTTTGGATGCCCCACTCAGATACCCTCTGCAAATCGGAGTTGAGAGTAGAAGAAAGAAGACTTATTACGAGTAGCAGACGAAGGTTGTGAAAAAAAAAGCCATAGGAAAAATGAAGGGTGAATCGTCAGCAAAGGCGTGAAGAAGAGAGGATGATGGGGATAGTAGAAAATCATTGATGAAGAGAAGGAACAGAGTAGCTCATGGCACCAGCCGCCCGTTGCGATACTACAGCTGAAGGATTTTTGAACTTAAATAGGTCTGTCCAGGACAGTTCGATGTTAAGTCTTCCTTCAGTTACAGTTCTTTTTCTATGCCTACAGCTACACTGAATATTCTTGGATATTCATCACACATCTTTTATCCCTTCACATCTGACAAGTCATTATACTCTCCATCTCTGTTTCTCTTTATGTATTTTTCGTGCCCAGGCCCGATGAGGGCTGTTTTATTTGATTTTTTTTTTTGGCCCGTCCTGGTGTCACAATTATAAAAAAAAAAGTGAAAGAACAGAGCCCTGCGGAATACAATGGTAACAGGGAATGGGCTAGATGATGTACCATCAACAATTACAGATAGAAAATGGTCAGTAAGAAAACTTGAAATCAGAGAGCAGAGAAGGGGTAAAGCTATATGCAGAGAGTTTGGCCAACACAGCTTTGTGCCAGACTCTGTCAAAAGCCTTAGAGATATCAAGGTTGACGACAAAGGATTCTCCATAGTTCCTCAGAGAAGATCACTATACATGAGTAAGATAGGACAGGAGGTCACAATTAGATCTTGCCTTGCGGAAGCCATACTGGTGATCGGAGATAAGCGAGTTAGATTCAAGGTGTTTCAAGAAGTGAGCATTGAGCAAAGTTTCAAACTCTTTAGCAATAGAAGAGGTTAGAGCAATAGGTTGATAGTTTGTAGGAATACAGAGGTCACCCTTCTTAGGAACAGGTTGAACTAGAGCATGCTTCCAAGATGAAGGATAGATACTGGTTGTCAGAATGAGGCAAAAAAGACGGCAAAGCACGGGAGCCAGTTCATCTGCAAACTCCTTAAGGAACCTTTCAGGGATACAATCGGAACCAGATGCCTTGTTCGCCTTCAGCGAATGAAGAAGCTTTTGAACTTTGTGTGAAGAAAG
>JAXCGZ010021019.1:60000-72500 GCA_037179515.1 Halocaridina rubra | reverse complement strand
CAACTTTTTGTCAGTGAGGCAACATGGCTTCAGAGAAGGTAGATCAACAGTAACAAACTTATTAGAATTTTATGATGAGGTAAGCCAAATCTTACAGGAAAGAGAGGGCTGGGCAGATTGCATATTCCTAGACTTCCAGAAAGCGTTTGACACTGTTCCACATGGGAGACTTATTAGGAAGCTACAATCAATGGCTAGAATAGGTGGAAATGTTTTGGAATGGATAAAAACTTACTTAGAAGGAAGGGAACAGAGGGTTAGAGTAAGACACCCAGTGTCTGAATGGAGAAGAGTTAGTAGTGGAGTTCCACAGGGTTCAGTTTTAGGGCCACTTTTGTTCCTTGTATATGTAAATGACCTACCAGAGTCTGTAAATTCATTCATGAATATGTTTGCAGATGATGCAAAGATTGTGAAGAAAGTAAAAAAACGAGAACAAAGGTAGAGAACTTCAGGAGGATCTAAATAATCTGCATGAGTGGTCAGAAAAGTGGCTAATGAAATTCAATACTTCAAAATGTAAGGTAATGAGAATGGGTACAAGTGCAAGAAGGCCCAAGCTTGACTACTCGGTGGCTGGAGTACAACTTCAAGAGACAGAAAATGAGAGAGATCTAGGAGTAAACATACTGGCAGATTTGTCTCCAGAAATACATATAAATGGCATAGTAAGGGCAGCATATGCATTCTTATCAAATGTAAGGGTAGCCTTCAGGCACATGGACAAGGAAATGTTCAGAAATATTTATGTAACCTATATGAGGCCAAAACTCGAATATGCAGCCCCCTTTTGGAATCCGCACTTGAAAAAGCACATAGCTAAGCTTGAAAAAGTTCAAAGACAAGCCACGAAACTGGTGCCAGAAATACGCAATCTCAGTTATGATGAGAGGCTGAGGGAATTAGACTTACCATCACTCGAAGCTAGAAGAGTGAGGGGGGATATGGTGACAGTCTTTAAATTCCTTCATGGTTATGATAGAGTGGATAGGGATCGATATTTTGATATGGCTGGCTCTAGAACTAGAGGTCATAGTTTGAAGCTGCGTAAGAAAACTTCTTTGCAGGATGTAATGAAATACTATTTCAGTGTAAGAGTAGTTGATAATTGGAATTGGCTAAGCGAGGAGGTAGTTAATGCTATCTCAATGCATAGTTTTAAGGACAGGTATGATAAGTATGACTAAGTATAAAATGGAACCGATGAGGAGACGGGAAGATACGAGCTTTGGGCTCTTTCCCGTAAACACAATTAGGTAATCACAATTAGGTAATCACACACACTCATGTGCTTAAAAAATGCGCAAACTCAATATCAGTGGCACTAAGTATCATATTTAAAAAGTCACTGGAGTCGGGGGAGATTCCAAGATGCTGGAAACAAGCAAATGTGATACCTATCTTCAAAAAGGGAAGGAAGGATACGGCTCTGAACTATAGACCAGTTTCCTTGACCAGCATAGTTTGCAAAGTTATGGAGAAACTACTAAGGAAACATATCTCTCTTCACTTGGAATCCTTCAACTTTTTGTCAGTGAGGCAACATGGCTTCAGAGAAGGTAGATCAACAGTAACAAACTTATTAGAATTTTATGATGAGGTAAGCCAAATCTTACAGGAAAGAGAGGGCTGGGCAGATTGCATATTCCTAGACTTCCAGAAAGCGTTTGACACTGTTCTACATGGGAGACTTATTAGGAAGCTGCAATCAATGGCTAGAATAGGTGGAAATGTTTTGGAATGGATAAAAACTTACTTAGAAGGAAGGGAACAGAGGGTTAGAGTAAGACACTCAGTGTCTGAATGGAGAAGAGTTAGTAGTGGAGTTCCACAGGGTTCAGTTTTAGGGCCACTTTTGTTCCTTGTATATGTAAATGACCTACCAGAGTCTGTAAATTCATTCATGAATATGTTTGCAGATGATGCAAAGATTGTGAAGAAAGTAAAAGACGAGAACAATGGTAGAGAACTTCAGGAGGATCTAAATAATCTGCATGAGTGGTCAGAAAAGTGGCTAATGAAATTCAATACTTCAAAATGTAAGGTAATGAGAATGGGTACAAGTGCAAGAAGGCCCAAGCTTGACTACTCGGTGGCTGGAGTACAACTTCAAGAGACAGAAAATGAGAGAGATCTAGGAGTAAACACACTGGCAGATTTGTCTCCAGAAATACATATAAATGGCATAGTAAGGGCAGCATATGCATTCTTATCAAATGTAAGGGTAGCCTTCAGGCACATGGACACGGAAATGTTCAGAAATATTTATGTATCCTATGTGAGGCCAAAACTCGAATATGCAGCCCCCTTTTGGAATCCGCACTTGAAAAAGCACATAGCTAAGCTTGAAAAAGTTCAAAGACATGCCACGAAACTGGTGCCAGAAATACGCAATCTCAGTTATGATGAGAGGCTGAGGGAATTAGACTTACCATCACTCGAAGCTAGAAGAGTGAGGGGGGATATGGTGACAGTCTTTAAATTCCTTCATGGTTATGATAGAGTGGATAGGGATCGATATTTTGATATGGCTGGCTCTAGAACTAGAGGTCATAGTTTGAAGCTTCGTAAGAAAACTTCCTTGCAGGATGTAAGGAAATACTTTTTCAGTGTAAGAGTAGTTGATAATTGGAATTGGCTAAGCGAGGAGGTAGTTAATGCTATCTCAATGCATAGTTTTAAGGACAGGTATGATAAGTATGACTAAGTATAAAATGGAACCGATGAGGAGACGGGAAGATACGAGCTTTGGGCTCTTTCCCGTAAACACAATTTGGTAATCACAATTAGGTAATCACACACACACACACACACACACACACACACACACACACACACACACACACACACACACACACACACACATATATATATATATATATATATATATATATATATATATATATATATATATATATATATATATATATATATAAATATATATATATATATATATATATATATATATATATATATATATATATATATATATATATATATATATATATATATATATATATATATATGAAAGTCAAATGGTTAAAATAAATTTAAATAATCAGAAAGATTTATCGTATTATAAAATAAACTTAATAATGAAAATGGAATAACATTACCTAATTCCTATTAAAATAAGTAAGAAAAATTTTAAATCTAGAATAGTTTCATTGTCATAGCATATAAAAATACTTAAACACCTTTTGTCCTATTAAAAAAAAGTCAGTTAAAAGAATTTTAAGTATTAATAACGGGACTAACTGTAGTTTTTCTTTTAACTTAAACTGTCCATTGACAACATGAAGGCGTAGTGGGTCAATAATATATATTTCTACACTACTAATAATATTATTATGTTCACTGTGTTTAATTCAAGAGCTCTCTAGAAGATTTCTGCACGTACTGTGACATTACATTTGTATATTTCTGCCATGTCCACAGCATGGCCGAATGACACTGATTGACATTTAAATTGATTGCACTATTTTGTGCATTCGATTGTACATTATATTTATGCTGTTTTGTTCTTTTTTCTAGGGACTTGCCAGAGTGAACGTGAGAAGCAAGATGGATGTGCTAGCATTGAGAGAAACAGAGTTGAAAAGGAAAGATGCGATGAATTATAGGAGTGTGGCATGTAGGGTATATGGAGTAGATGAAGAGCAAGGATGAAAAGTGTTCCTATGGGTTGGTGAGGTAATTATCAAGTGTGTGGGTGAGCGAAAGGAAGGTGTAATAAAGGACTAGCCTATATGGGTAAACACGAGCATGACATGTGAAAGTTTGGGGGTTTATGAGAGAATATGGCCCTGCTAGTGAGAGAAGTGATGAGAAAAAAGTATAGGATTTATTTGAATATGTGTGTGTGTAGAAGACTTGGGAATGAATGTGAATATCTTGATGGGAGATTTGAACGACAGAGTAAGAAATGAGCCAGTGAATGGTGTAATTTGGAAGTATATTGTACCGGGTAGTATAGAGTAAATAACAGAAATGCGTACAGAAAGAGATATGATGAATACTAATAGTGTGCTTTAAAAGAAGGATCTCCATAAGTACACATGGATCAGAGTAGATAATGGCAGAGTAGTTGATAGACCATTATTGGATTATATAGTGGTGGACAAAAGGTGAGTGGAAGAGCAGAGGATGTGGATGTGCTGTATTGAGCTAGTAGAGGAATATTTAATTATTATTTAGTGGAAGGTTAAGTGAGAGTAGAAGAAAGAATGAGACAGAGGAGATGGGAGGGAGGAAAAGATGTGCTGGAAATGAGCAAAATAGATAAGAGAAAAAAAAGTGAGTACAAATTAAGTCTAAGGAATGTATGGAATGTAGTGGAAGAGAAGGTGGAGGAGGGAGTAGAAGACAGAAAAATGAAAGTGTTTTAAAGAGGAAGTTCTGAAGTGTGCAGAGGTAGTGTGTTGGATCAAATGAATGGGTGGAAGCAAAAGAAAGGGTAGTGAATGAAGGATTGATGAGGTGAATACGTCAGTGGTTAAAATGAAGCGTGGATAAGAGATAGGGTTGCAAAGAGGAACAGTGAGAGAGGCAAAAAGAAAAGTAGATGTGATATGAAGAGGATGCTTGTCTGAAAATGTTAACTGGAATAAAAATATATTTTGGAAGGAACTGAAAAGAAAGTCTGGTAAGGAGAAGAATGGAGAGTTGCTAGTGGCCGAAATAAAGTTGAGAGTGAGATGGGATAATTATTTCAAGGCACTGCCAAATGTGCAAGATGATAGAGAGGCAGTAAATGAGGCTATGGGACATGCGTGGAGAATGCCAACGACGGGTTAGGGGGAATGATAGGGAAATTACAAGAAAGGAGGTAAGAAATGGTACTGAAAGTAATGAAAGCAGGTAAAGCACTAAGGTTATGTAACTGTCATGTACAATGTTTGTCTAAAGGTAGAGGGACATTTGTGAAATGGATGGTGAGGTGGTTGAATTCATATTTCAGAAAAGGGAAGGTCTCATCTGATTGGAGGGGTGGATGTGTAGTTCTACTTAATAATGGGTAGGGAGATAAGTAAGCATGCAGTAGTGTTAGATAAAATACTTTATTGAGTGTAGTTGGTAAGATATATGGATGTGTTATCAGGAAAGGAAACGAGAGATTGATAGGGGAAGAACAGTGTGGGTTCAGGAAAAGAAAAGGGTGTGATAATCAAGTGCTTGTGGTGAGACATGTACTTTAGGAGTTCCTATAGAAAGGTCAGGCGACTTGGAGAAAGCATATTACAGGGTTGATAGCAAGGCGTTGTGAGGTGTATTGCGATTGTATGGAATAAGAGGAATTCTGCTGAATTCGATCAAGAGTTTGTACATGAACAGTAGAACGTGTTTAAGTCGGTAATGGTAAGAGTGGTTGATTTGAGGAATATATGGGGGTAACGTCGAGCTTGCAAAATGTCATTATAGTTGCTTAATGTGTATATGGATGGAGTGGTAAGGGGCATAAATGAAAGACAGCTAGGCAGAGGCTTGGAATTTGTAGGTGAAATAATGTTGTGGAAAGTGAATCAATTGGAATTTGCAGACGACATGACATTGTTGGCTGATTCTGAGAGAAACAGAAGCATATGGTGATTGAGTTTGTGAGAATGTGCAAAAGAAGGAAGTTGCAGGAGAATGTCGTTAAAAGTAAAGTCATGAAATGTATATGGAGTATTAATGTTGGCGTACTGAATGTGAGAGTGAAAGGCAGATACTTGAAGAATTTGAAAGTTTAAAGTCTTTGGGATCGGACGTGACAATGATTGGGCAAGAGGATGCGGAGGTTAATTGTAGAGTGAAGGAAGCGAGTAAATGTCAAAGTGGGATGAAAAATATGATGACGAATAGTTACTTAGGATTGACTGCATAGACAGTGATATTGAAAGTGACTAAGTCGACGGCAATCTATGGGGCAGTGAACTGGAATGCAAGAGAGGATGAAAAGATCAAGTTGACTATAATGGAGATAAGATGTGTGAGAAGTATGGTAGCCGTATCTAAAATAGACAGAGTGACAATTGAGAAGGCGAAAGATAGAATGAATGTCGAATGAAAGCTTTCTTATAAGTGAGATCACGGTGTAGACATGGATTTTGGACCTACTGAATGAATGAATGGTGAACTCCTAGCAAAGAGTGTGGAGAAACGAGTGAAGAAGAGAGGTGCTAAAAGTGAATGAATAGTATAAGAAAGAGAAAGACTGTGAGTATAAGGCTAGTGTGAGAAATGTGTGGAAAGTAGTGAAAGAGAAGGTGGAGGTGGGAGTGGAAGAAGAATGGGGCTGTTTCAAGGAGGAAGTTGTGAAGTGTGCCGAGGCAGTGTGTGAAAGGAGACTAACTGGTGGAAGTAAGAGGAATGGTGGTGAATGGTGGAATGAGCAGGTAAGTGCAGTGGTGGCTGAAAAGAAGTGGGCTTATGCTGGATGGTTGCAGGTAGGTAATGTAGAGATGTATGAAAGGTATTGTGCAAACAGGAGGTTGGCGAAACACGTAGTGAGGGAGGCAAAGAGAGAAGCATATGTAATGTGGGGCAGATGCTTGTCTGAGAATTTTGAAAGGAACAAAAAGATGTTTTGGAAGGTAGTGAAAAGAGTGAGGAAAGGTGAATGTGGTAGGGAGGAGAGAGTGAAAGGAGCAGATGGGCAATTGCTAGTGGATGAGAGAGAGATGGGCTGAATATTTAAAGAACCTGCTGAATGAGGAAGATGATAGAGAGGCAGAGATTGTGGCTGTGGAAAACGAATGGAGAATGCCAATGTTAGGCGATAAGAATGAGAGAGAAATAACAAAAGAGGAGGTACATTTAGCATTGAAAGCAACGAAAGCAGGTAAAGCACCAGGGATAGATGGGTGTCATGCTGAATGCTTGTCAAAAGGTGGGGAGGCATTAGTAGAATGGATGGTTAGGTTGTTGAATGTATGCTTCAGGAAAGAAAGGGTCCCAGTTGATTGGAGGGGTGCATGTGTAGTTCCACTTTACAAAGAGAAGGGAGATAAGTATGAGTGTAGTAATTTTAGGGGAATTAGTTTTTTGAGTGTAGTTGGTAAGGAAGAGTGTCAATTGAGAGAATTAGGAAAGGTACTGAGAGATTGACTGGGGAAGAACAGTGCGGGTTCAGGAAAGGAAGAGGATGTGTGGATCAGGTGTTTGCAGTAAGACAGGTGTGTGAGAAGTTCTTGGAGAAAGGTAGGGACACTTTTTGGGCCTTTATGGATTTAGAAAAAGCGTATGACAGGGTAGATAGAGAGGGGTTGTGGAGGGTGTTGCAACTGTATAGAATAAGTGGAAGTTTGTTGAAAGCGGTAAAGAGTTTATACATGAATAGTAGAGCATGCATGAGAAATGGGAATGATATGAGTGATTGGTTTGAGACGAATGTTGGGTTACGTCAAGGTTGTGTAATGTCGCCATGGTTGTTTAATGTGTATAAGGATGGAGTGGTAAGGGAAGTAAATGAAAGAGTATTAGACGAAGGCTTGGAACTAGTGGGTGGGGAGGGAAGGTAGTGGAAATTGAGTCAATTGCTATTTGTGGATGATGCTGTACTGGTGGCTGATACTGAAAATGAATTGAATTATTTGGTGACTGAGTTTATTAGTGTGTGTGAAAGAAGGAAGTTGTGGGTGAATATTGGTAAAAGTAAAGTCATGAGATGCACGAGGAGTGTTAATATTGGCAGATTGAATGTAGGAGTGAATGAGGAGTTGCTTGAAGAAGTTGAGAGTTTTAAGTATCTGGGGTCACATGTATCTAGGAGTGGACGAGTGGATGTAGAGGTAAATCACAGAGTGAAGGAAGCTAGTAAATGTCTAGGTGGGTTGAAAAGTGTAATGAGAAATAGATATTTGGGAATGAATGCAAAGAGAAGGATCTATGAAGGTGTGATTGTGCCAACAGCATTGTATGGAGCAGAGACTTGGAATGGAAGAGAAGATGAAAGGAACAAGTTGAATGTGGATTTGAGGTGTTTGAGAGGTATGATTGGTGTATCTAGAATAGATAGAGTAAGAAATGGGGATGTCAGGCAGAGAACGGGTGTTGGAATGAAGCTGTCGGATAGGTTAGATCACAAAGTGTTGAGATGATTTGGACACATGGAAAGGATGAGTGATGAATGATTAGTGAAGAGAGTGTGAAGTGCAGAAGTGATTGGAGTTAGGTCAAGAGGAAGACCTAGAATGAGATGGATGGAAGGCGTGAAAAGAGCACTGAATGCATGTGGAATGTCAGTGAACTGTGGTGGACAGGTGTGAGGGGAGTTGCCATGTGATGAAGCGGTGGGAGTAAACCAGCTGTTGGGCCTCATTGTAGAATAACCATCACCTACCATGTGGGTGACCCAAGCAGGGTGGAAGGGGGGAGCCGTGGCAACCCTCTATCCCCAAGAAGCTGAGAGGAGTGGGTGACCATTTTCTTTTCCTTTGTCTTGGTATTTTCTCGTGCCCGGACCTTAACTGATGAGGGCAGTTTCTGCCTGTCCCGGTGTCACACTTATATATATATATATATATATATATATGTTGTGTGTGTGTGTGTGTGTGTGTGTGTGTGTGTGTGTGTGTGTGTGTGTGTGTGTGTGTGTGTGTGTGTGTGTGTGTGTGTGTCTAGCAAATGCTATAAGAAACTCAAACCATCATTAATGTTTAGCGATCTATAAAGTAGTTACCCATGAACAAAAATTGGCTATAAAATGCAAGTAAGGAGAGTGGCATCAGAAACGGAGCTCCAGGGCCCGTTAGACTGATTTTAAGGGCTGATACTCCTGGAGAGCATATGAGGCCATGTATTCATTAAAGTCCACTAGAAATAGCGAAGCCCAGGATGTTATTCGTTTCTTGCGTCTAAGCGCAGACTAAAAAAAAAATATAGCAGCTACGAATGAATATGTATCTATCTATCTATCTATCTATCTATCTATCTATCTATCTATCTATCTATCTATATATATATATATATATATATATATATATATATATATATATATATATATATATAGATAGATAGATATAGATAGATAGATAGATAAAACACGGAGAGAGAGAGAGAGAGAGAGAGAGAGAGAGAGAGAGAGAGAGAGAGAGAGAGAGAGAGAGAGAGAGAAGGGTGGATTTCATGAACATGTACGGCATGGCGTGCAAGCTATCTTCACTTGCTCCTGTATAGCCTATCTTTTCGTTCTCGTGAAGCCAGATCAATACATTATACATCACGCGATCTGCAAGCACAGAAGGAGAGGTGTATAGAATTCCAATTTCTAACACTCCAAAACACTAGACGAGATGTAAGGTAGTGTATAAAAAGTGGACGTCTTCAATATTAGAAAGTGAAAGTCCTATTGTATACCATGTGAGTCCTACTGGAAATGAATAAATATATGAATGAAGTCCTACACAAGTTCACCACACACACACACACACACACACACACACACACACGATTGGCAAGTACAAGAAAAATCCTGAATTCTTCTTTATGGCACAAAAACTCGATTAAATGAAGGTTATATTTATAGAAATTGAAAAGTTCTACTCTAATAAAAGTAAAAACCTCATTCAAACTAAATAAATGTATAAATAATAAAATTCCTAAACAAAATCCTACTTGAGTTAAAAAGTCGCTAGGTTTACTTTAACATCAAGCGACCCAATAAATTACGTGGATAGATTTTACATTCATATACGTTCATATTTACTAAGCACTGCAGAAGATGATCAAATCGAGCTGATATTCTAGTCATATAACCAATCTAACTCTTGATTGATCTAAGAACGACTTTTCACTATATATTGATGCGTGTGTATTTGCGATATATATATATATATATATATATATATATATATATATATATATATATATATATATATATATATATATATATATATATATATATATATATATATATATATATATATGAAAAGATTGCAGGCAATCTTTTCCTAAGAGGTCTTAGAGTGTTTTCCACTCATCATTTTAAATACGAATTCAAATTAATCCGCCAACAATTAGAAAGTCTCATGTATCCCGCGTATGTAATCGAAAAGCAATTAACAAAGCAAACAAAATATTTTAAAATGGGCCGGCAGAACAGTGAAAAATAAACTTTACTAATACAATTAAAATACCCTATTTAGAAAATATTAAAATTCTTTGTGATCAATTAGGCAGAAGTAATCCTTTTATAGTTAATTATCCCAAAACAACTGGTTCTTCACTTATTAACGTATATCAAAATAAAAAAGCTTTAGAAGCAGGGATTTATAATATTGATTGCTGTTCCTGCAATAAATGTTACATATGTCAAACTGGTCGTTCGCTAGGCCAGAGAATTTCTGAGCATAAAAGAGCAGTGCGATATGGTGTTGAAAGTTCTGCTTTATTTGTGCATATGCGAGATACTGGTCACCATATTAATTGGAGTGAGTCCTCATTGCTATATAAGAGTAATTGCCAATATAGGAGAAAGATACTTGAAGCAGCCATTATAGAAAAATCAGAAACCTTAAATTTATCAAATGGACAGTGGAGATCTGACGTTGTGGATGAAGCATTAATAAAAGACCTCATTAAGAAGATTATGCCAAATGACCATCCACCTGACCCGAGGTCTGAAGATAATCCCATCGTGGATCCTCCTGGAAATCGTAGCTAGCATCTCTCCCCACCTTTATCCAGAGCTTTGTATATATCAATTCCTTTGTACCTGAAGAGGACTGGAGCCCAGTCGTAATATATAGTACATCTTCGCTTCTTTTTGTGTTTAATTTATGGGCTTTTTTTGCTTCATATTGTACTGTGATATAACAGTTTATATTGCATATATATATATATATATATATATATATATATATATATATATATATATATATATATATATATATATATATATATATATATATATATTCCGGTTTTACGTCACGGATTCCCTTTTCTACCAAGGGCTAAGACGGTTGCCTTCTTGCAAAGGACTTGCTTTGGTATATGTAATCGTTACCCTGAGTGCATGGCCTTGCTAACCTCAGACCGTGACGAGGCGCGAACCCTCGACCTGACGCCACAAAGTCGCAAACGCTACCATTGAGCCACGGCGACTACTATATATATATATATATATATATATATATATATATATATATATATATATATATATATATATATATATGATCAAATAAACACATTAGCATATGTGAAAACATGAATCATATCTTACCCCTGACCGGGACTCGAACCTAAGACACATAATTAATGTACCAAGGTGCTATCAACTACACCAGTGAAGGTAAGGAAAAGCAAACCTTACAGCTTAATTGAGAAAAACGAAGCCAAGAGTAAGGCTAGGAGAAGCTGTAATATGAATAAAAAGACATACAAATAGAATGCATTCATTCCTAGTATAACAGGTAAGATGTAAGGTTTGTTTCTGCTTTAGACCTTCAGTGGTGTAGTTGATAGTGCCTTAGCACAGTAATTATGTGTCTTAGGTTCAAGTCCCGGTCAGGAGTAAAATATGATTCATATATATATATATATATATATATATATATATATATATATATATATATATATATATATACTCAGCGCCGCCTTTGGCACCTCGAGCGAACCCAACATAAAAATTTGCGTAACTTTCTCTTTGACTTCTCATGGGTAGTTCTAAATGTTGCCGAGATCATGACCGCGGGAATGGAGGAGTACATCCCCTCTTCTACAAAAACTTTCTCTCCCCCTAAACCTTGGTTTGACCGTGCCTGCTCCATGGCTATCCAGGCTAGGAATCAGGCTCACCGATCTTACCAAGCCTCTCCTTCCGATTTAACTCACTCTGCTTTTATTATAGCTAGGAATCGCTGTACAGCTCAGATTCGAAGGTCTAAGGCTTCCTTTATAAGAAGGAAAGTTGATGACCTTAACTCCTCTCCCACTGACAAATGCTTCATGTCCTTAGCCAAAAACCTCTCCAAAAACTTCTGTAACTCAAGCTTTCCCCCTCTCAACTGACAAAGCCACTCTCTTTGGGTCTCATTTTTCTGCCAACTCTTCTATCAATGATTCCAGTGCACCTGTTCCTCAGTCTTTTCCCCTCTCTAACCCTATGCCCTCCCTCATCCTTTCTTCATGCAAAGTTCATAAGGTTCTTCGCTCGCTAAAGACGAACAAGGCATCTGGCCACGATGGTATCCCTGCAAGGTTCGTTAAGGAGTTTGCAGATGAACTGGCTCCCGTGCTTTGCCGTCTTTTTCGCCTCATTCTGTCAACCAGTATCTATCCTTCATCTTGGAAGCATGCTCTAGTTCAACCTGTTCCTAAGAAGGGTGACCGCTCTATTCCTTCTAACTACCGACCTATTGCTCTATCCTCCTCTATTGCTAAAGTTTTCGAAACTTTGCTCATTGCTCACTTCTTGAAATGCCTTGAATCTAACTCACTTATCTCCGATCACCAGTACGGCTTCCGCAAGGCAAGATCCACTGGTGATCTCCTGTCCTATCTTACTCATGTATGGTCAT
>JAXCGZ010021019.1:50000-55000 GCA_037179515.1 Halocaridina rubra | reverse complement strand
TCTTAATATATAAATGACACGACTAGGAAGGTTTTAAGGAACTGGTTCCAGAAGGTCATGTACGCGAGCGTGGATTTCATGGGGTGCCTAATTTGGCTGTTTTCAGAGGTGCCCATAGGCTCCTCATATGTTTTCCCGTCGTGTTTTTTTCTTTTTTTTTAAATATGTTCCTTGTGAGTACAGTTGTATGTATGTGAGGGTAATTGTAATTTAAATATCTTACCAGTAGTAGGTTGGCCCATGGCACCAGCCGCCCGTTGCGATACTACAGCTGAAGGATTTTTAAACTCGAATAGGACTGTCCAGTACAGTTCGATGTTAAGACTTCCTTCAGTTACGGCTATTTGTTATGCCTACATCAACACTGAATATTCTTGGATATTCATTACACACCTCTTATTATCCCTTCACATCTGACAAGTCATTACACTCTCCATCTGTTACTTTTTACTTAATGTATTCTTCGTGCCCAGGCTCGGTGGGAGCTGTTTTACTTTATTTTATTTTTTTGGCCCGTCCTGGTGTCACAATCCTAAAAAAAAAAAAAAAATGGAAATATTATCATTAGGGATACATACATAGACCAACTCTGTCACAGTGAGAGTGGAAATATAAAATATCTGTAACAAAAGCTGTTTCTAGAGAAGCTAATTGAGAGAGATAAGGTAGGCAGCAATAATCCCTCGTACAAGATAGGTCATGTGTCGCTCGCTGTGAGATAGTTTAAATATAAAATGTCTGCAAAATAATTATCTTTCTCAGCGCACAAAGAAAGGTCAAACTCCTCCCTGCGTAAAAGTATAGAAATCTTACTGTTTTTCATATATATATATATATATATATATATATATATATATATATATATATATATATATATATATATATATATATATATATATATAGTGTGTGTGTGTGTGTGTGTGTGTGTGTGTGTGTGTGTGTGTGTGTGTGTGATTACCTAATTGTGATTCCCTAATTGTGTTTACGGGAAAGAGCCCAAAGCTCGTATCTTCCCGTCTCCTGATCGGTTCCATTTTATACTTAGTGATACTTATCATACCTGTCCTTAAAACTATGGATTGAGATAGCATTAACTACCTCCTCGCTTAGCGAATTCCAATTATCAACTACTCTTACACTGAAAAAGTATTTCCTTACATCCTGCAAAGAAGTTTTCTTACCGAAGCTTCAAACTATGACCTCTAGTTCTAGAGCCAGCCATATCAAAATATCGATCCCTATCCACTCTATCATAACCATGAAGGAATTTAAAGACTGTCACCATATCCCCCCTCACTCTTCTAGCTTCGAGTGATGGTAAGTCTAATTCCCTCAGCCTCTCATCATAACTGAGATTGCGTATTTCTGGCACCAGTTTCGTGGCATGTCTTTGAACTTTTTCAAGCTTAGCTATGTGCTTTTTCAAGTGCGGATTCCAAAAGGGGGCTGCATATTCGAGTTTTGGCCTCACATAGGTTACATAAATATTTCTGAACATTTCCTTGTCCATGTGCCTGAAGGCTACCCTTACATTTGATAAGAATGCATATGCTGCCCTTACTATGCCATTTATATGTATTTCTGGAGACAAATCTGCCAGTATGTTTACTCCTAGATCTCTCTCATTTTCTGTCTCTTGAAGTTGTACTCCAGCCACCGAGTAGTCAAGCTTGGGCCTTCTTGCACTTGTACCCATTCTCATTACCTTACATTTTGAAGTATTGAATTTCATTAGCCACTTTTCTGACCACTCATGCAGATTATTTAGATCCTCCTGAAGTTCTCTACCATTGTTCTCGTTTTTTACTTTCTTCACAATCTTTGCATCATCTGCAAACATATTCATGAATGAATTTACAGACTCTGGTAGGTCATTTACATATACAAGGAACAAAAGTGGCCCTAAAACTGAACCCTGTGGAACTCCACTACTAACTCTTCTCCATTCAGACACTGAGTGTCTTACTCTAACCCTCTGTTCCCTTCCTTCTAAGTAAGTTTTTATCCATTCCAAAACATTCCCACCTATTCTAGCCATTGATTGCAGCTTCCTAATAAGTCTCCCATGTGGAACAGTGTCAAACGCTTTCTGGAAGTCTAGGAATATGCAATCTGCCCAGCCCTCTCTTTCCTGTAAGATTTGGCTTACCTCATCATAAAATTCTAATAAGTTTGTTACTGTTGATCTACCTTCTCTGAAGCCATGTTGCCTCACTGACAAAAAGTTGAAGGATTCCAAGTGAAGAGAGATATGTTTCCTTAGTAGTTTCTCCATAACTTTGCAAACTCTGCTGGTCAAGGAAACTGGTCTATAGTTCAGAGCCGTATCCCTCCTTCCCTTTTTGAAGATAGGTATCACATTTGCTTGTTTCCAGCATCTTGGAATCTCCCCCGACTCCAGTGACTCCTTAAATATGATACTTAGTGCCACTGATATTGTGTTTGCGCATTTTTTAAGCACATGAGGGGATATGTCATCAGGACCTGTAGCTTTATGAACATCTAAATCCATCAGCGCTTTGCATACCTCTGTGGCTGTAAGGTTGATGTTCTCTGATACCGGCCCTTGAGCTTCTATCACTGCAATCTGAGGTGTGTGTGTGTGTGTGTGTGTGTGTGTGTGTGTGTGTGTGTGTGTGTGTGTGTGTGTGTGTGTGTGTGTGTGTGTGTGTGTGATTACCTAATTGTGTTTACGGGAAAGAGCCCAAAGCTCGTATCTTCCCGTCTCCTGATCGGTTCCATTTTTAGACTTAGTGATACTTATCGTACCTGTCCTTAAAACTATGGATTGAGATGTGTGTGTGTGTGTGTGTGTGAGTGTGTGCGCACACACACACACACACACACACACACACACACACACACACTATATATATATATATATATATATATATATATATATATATATATATATATATATATATATATATATATATATATATATATATATACGTACAACATCACCGCTTTCACATTGACAACTCAATTTACAGTAAATAAATAAATAAATAACTCTCGACAAACACATTCTGGGGCTCTTTAAACATGATTTTCTCAAAAAAATATCAGTTTAGAAAAAGAAACAACTAATATTCATTGATATCTCTCAAAATAATGCATATTGCTGACGTAAAAAGTGAAGAAATGTTAAAATGATCAAGACGGAGAATGCGAAATTCTACGGTATTTGGAAGCCACGTTCAAATGACTGGAGTCTCTCTCTCTCTCTCTCTCTCTCTCTCTCTCTCTCTCTCTAATGTAGGGATACGTTCACGTAATGCAAGCACTGGACTTCACAACAGTTGTACCTCAAGTTCATTTACAGTCATCATTTCCATTTTTAATGGTACGCTGCAGAGTCAAATGAAATAAGCGCATTATTATTATTATTATTATTATTATTATTATTATTATTATTATTATTATTATTATTATTATTATTATCATCATCATCATTATTATTATTATTATTATTATTATTATAAACTATTTCATTCTAAGAAATTCTTTCCGGCATACTGTCGTGCTGACCTTGTAATATTTCTCCTCGTAACATATCCTGTTCAAATGAAATATTTTGACTTTTTAGTGTCTTAAGATTATTATTTTGAAATATAGCAACTTAGGCGCTAACAAAATAAATTAAAATTCAATACATAGAACATTTACAAATTATTAATATACAATCGATAGTAAATAATATTAAGCATAGAATAACAGCCCTCATAATAGATTAATGTAAACAATTTTACGCTCAGGCAGTTATACAAATACGCACATACTGTAAAATTATAAACGAAAAGAAAAAAAATGAATTCAATTAAATGGCTGAACCATTTTAAGAAACTTTCTTTTATTCATTCGTATAACTTTATAAATAAATCAAATGAAATGAACACAACATGAGTAAGAAAATTTTCCTTCAAATGGGCGTCATAATAAGCTCCATTTGGCGTTAATTTAATAAAAATCATATGCCCTCCCTTGGAGTAAAACAAGTTGGCAACACCATTACACTCTACCCTACTGTAACCTGACCTAACAAGATATAAAGTATATATGTAGTGTAAATCCTTACATGTTGGCTACCAAATAATATATTAGCAAAATGGCTTTGGCACCCGAATGAAATCCAGTGGTGAGTAAATTGCCATAACCCAAACTGGATTTTTTTCTATATAGCCTAAGTGTTCGTTGACTAAGAATCGTACAACAACAACTAGTATTTTCCTACGTCAAGACTAGTCTATAGTGTTCCAGTATATTATGATATATATATATATATATATATATATATATATATATATATATATATATATATATATATATATATATATATATATATATATATATATATATATATATATATATTCGTTGCTTTATTTAATGGGTTTATCCTACCATATATATATATATATATATATATATATATATATATATATATATATATATATATAATATATATATATATATATATATATATATATATATATATATATATATATATATATATATATATATATATATATATATATATATATATATATATATATATATATATATATATATATATATATATATATATATATATAGATAGATAGATAGATAGATAGATAGATAGATAGATATGAAACTTTAATAAAACAGAGAAAGACCATTGTCTCTAAGATCGTAGCACTAGATTTGTTCTTATATATTTATTTTCTTTTTAAATGTGCTACCTTGCGAGACATTGGTTCATTGATGTAAGTCGCTCTCTCTCTCTCTCTCTCTCTCTCTCTCTCTCTCTCTCTCTCTCTCTCTCTTTCTTATAATCTTCAAATGTAGCTGCTGTTTGCAGTCACTCACAAACTGGGGAGACATAGAATTTTCCTTAAACATAAACTTCATTACCTCAAACAAGCTTCTAATACATCTAAAATATGATTTAATGCATACAAATAAATAAAAAAATAATAATATAATACAAAAATAAATAAACACATCGAATAATTAATTAA
>JAXCGZ010021019.1:7500-37500 GCA_037179515.1 Halocaridina rubra | reverse complement strand
GGGGCGGGCACAATATCAAAGAATAGCCTCACCGTATTCCCTGCGTGTCGTAAAAGGCGACTAAAAGTGGACGGGGCGGGGGGACTAGGAATCCCCCCCCCTTGTATCAACCTCCTGCGAGACGTCAAAGAAGAAGGGGAGTAGAGGGGAGAATAACTTCTCCCCAAACTTTCCTTTCTTGATGTCGGCTACCCCCCAATTTAAGGGGGAAACAGCCAAGGTATATATATATATATATATATATATATATATATATATATATATATATATATATATATATATATATATATATATTTTTTTTTTATTTACCGTGGCTGTTTCCCCCTTTAATTGGGGGGTAGCCGACATCAAGAAAGGAAAACATTAAGGGGATTACTTTGCTCTATGGGCAATGACGAGGGAACTAGCGACCATTCAGATGCCCCTGCTGGAGTGCCACAGCCCATCCTCACGGTTATTCCACAACCTGTGTCGCTTCACAACTGCCAACTCCTCCTACTGCCCCTACCACAGGGCTACCTCTGTAAGATGCAGCCCCGTGGTAACAGCAGATGTCCATCAGAGCTGCGTCACAATCGCTCGCTGCTCATTCCTATTCCTAGCATGCTCGCTTGCTTCCCTCACATCCATCCTCCTATCATTCAGGGCTCTCCTTACTCCATCCATCCATCCAAACCAAAGCCTCCCTCTAGCATTTCTCCCATCAACTCTCGCATTCATCACCTTTTTCAGCAGCCTTTCATCACCCATCCTTTCCACATGGCCAAACCATCTCAGAAAATTCATATCTACTCTGGCTGCAATTTCTCTCCTCACACCCGTTCTTGCTCTCACCACTTCATTCCTAACCCTGTCCAATCGAGATACACCAATCATACTCCTCAGGCATTTCATCTCAAACACATTTAGTTTCCGTCTCTCACTTACTTTCATACCCCATAACTCTGATCCATACATCACAGTTGGCACAATCACTTTCTCATACAAAACTTTCTTAACATTCATTTCCAACCCTCTATTCTTCATCACTCCTTTCAATGCACCAACACCCTACATCCGTCATTCACTCTGTGACACACATCTGCTTCCACTCCACCATTTGCAGCTATAACCGAGCCTAAATACTTAAACTGATTAACTTCCTCAAGTGTCTCTCCATTCAACATAACATTCAATCCAGCACCATCGTCATTTCTTGTACACCTCATAACCTTACTCTTTCCCACATTCACTCGCAACTTCCTTCTCTCACACACCATTCTAAATTCTGACACTAACTGACACAGCTTTTCCTCTGAATCTGCCACCACCATAGCATCATATGCAAACAGCAACTGATTCAGCTCCCACTCGTTATCATCCCCATCTACCATTCTCAAACCTCGACCACGCACTCGCTCATTCACCTCTCTTACAACTCCATCAATATACAAATTGAACAGCCATGGTGACATCACACATACCTGTCTCAGTCCCACACTCACTGGAAACCACTCACTCACTTCATTCCCTACCCTAACACAAGCTCTACTGCCCTCATACAAACTCTTCACTGCATGCAACAATTTACCATCAATTCCATATAATCTCAATACATTCCATATAGCCTCTCTATCAACTCTATCATATGCTTTCTCCAGATCCAAAAATGCAAAATACACATTCTTACCATCTTCCAAATATTTCTCACATAACTGCCTAACTATAAAAATCTGATCTATACAACCTCTACCTCTCCTAAAACCACTCTGCACTTCCGCGATCACATATTCTGTCTTATCCCTATTCCTATTAACCAGTATCCTACCATACACTTTTCCTGCCACACTCAACAAACTTATACCCCTAAAATTACTGCATTCATACACATCTTCCTTACCTTTGTATAGAGGCACTATACAGGCAATCACCCATATATATATATATATATATATATATATATATATATATATATATATATATATATATATATATATATATATATATATATATATACATACATATACCTTGGCTGTTTCCCCCTTAAATTGGGGGGTAGCCGACATCAAAAAAGGAAATATATATATATATATATATATATATATATATATATATATATATATATATATATATATATATATATATTATATATATATATATATATATAGAGAGAGAGAGAGAGAGAGAGAGAGAGAGAGAGAGAGAGAGAGAGAGAGAGAGAGAGAGAGAGAGAGAGAGAGAGAGGAGAGAGGAGAGAGAGAGAGAGAGAGAGAGAGAGAGAGAGAGAGAGAGAGAGAGAGAGAGAGAGAGAGAGAGAGGGAGGGAGACAGACAGACACTAGCTATATGTTTCACACACACACACAACAGGTATGATAAGTATCACTAAGTACAAAATGGAACCGACCAGGAGACGGGAAGATACGAGGTTTGGGCTCTTTCCCGTAAACACAATTAGGTAATCACAATTAGGCAATCACACACACACACGGGAAGATACGAGCTTTGGGCTCTTTCCCGTAAACACAATTAGGTAATCACAATTAGGCAATCACACACACACACGGGAAGATACGAGCTTTGGGCTCTTTCCCGTAAACACAATTAGGTAATCACACAACCTCTACCTCTCCTAAAACCAATCTGCACTTCCGCGATCACATATTCTGTCTTGAGGAGGAACTATCCGAAAGGAGATTACATCAAAATGAATGAGCTTTTTGCAGTTATTGACTGGAGAACCTTATTTTACAACAAATCTTTACAAGAAATGTATGACATCTTTTCTGAGAAATATGGGAAGATAGTAGATTGCTGCATACCTGTCACCAAAGTAGGTGTAATTCATGCCAGAGGGAAATGGTTCGATAATGGGTGTAAAAGAGCAAAGGAGTGGAGAGACAAATGCTGGAAAAGGTATAGGAGGAGAAAAAACATAAATGCCTGGCAAACCTACAAAAGAGCAAGAAATGACTACCTAAGTAAAAGGAGAAAGGCAGAGAGAGACTATGAGAGGGACATCACCAGGAAGGCTAAAGAAAATCCCAAGCTTTTCCACAGCTTTATCAGAGGAAAACTGAAGGTAAAAGAACAGGTTTTAAGGCTAAAGAGAGCGGATGGAAGCATCACTGAGACGGATGAAGAGATCTGCAAAGAATTGAACAAGGAGTTTCAGTCAGTATTTACAGTAGAAAATACCCCACCCCCTCATATTGCAGTGATAGAAGCTCAAGGGCCGGTATTAGAGAACATCAACCTTACAGCCACAGGTATGCAAAGCGCTGATGGATTTAGATGTTCATAAAGCTACAGGTCCTGATGACAATCCCCTTATGTGCTTAAAAAATGCGCAAACACAATATCAGTGGCACTAAGTATTATATTTAAGGAGTCACTGGAGTCGGGGGAGATTCCAAGATGCTGGAAACAAGCAAATGTGATACCTATCTTCAAAAAGGGAAGGAGGGATACGGCTCTGAACTATAGACCAGTTTCCTTGACCAGCATAGTTTGCAAAGTTATGGAGAAACTACTAATGAAACATATCTCTCTTCACTTGGAATCCTTCAACTTTTTGTCAGTGAGGCAACATGGCTTCAGAGAAGGTAGATCAACAGTAACAAACTTATTAGAATTTTATGATGAGGTAAGCCGAATCTTACAGGAAAGAGAGGGCTGGGCAGATTGCATATTCCTAGACTTCCAGAAAGCATTTGACACTGTTCCACATGGGAGACTTATTAGGAAGCTGCAATCAATGGCTAGAATAGGTGGAAATGTTTTGGAATGGATAAAAACTTACTTAGAAGGAAGGGAACAGAGGGTTAGAGTAAGACACTCAGTGTCTGAATGGAGAAGAGTTAGTAGTAGAGTTCCACAGGGTTCAGTTTTAGGGCCACTTTTGTTCCTTGTATATGTAAATGACCTACCAGAGTCTGTAAATTCATTCATGAATATGTTTGCAGATGATGCAAAGATTGTGAAGAAAGTGAAAAACGAGAACAATGGTAGAGAACTTCAGGAGGATCTAAATAATCTGCATGAGTGGTCAGAAAAGTGGCTAATGAAATTCAATACTTCAAAATGTAAGGTAATGAGAATGGGTACAAGTGCAAGAAGGCCCAAGCTTGACTACTTTGTGGCTGGAGTACAACTTCAAGAGACAGAAAATGAGAGAGATCTAGGAGTAAACATACTGGCAGATTTGTCTCCAGAAATACATATAAATGGCATAGTAAGGGCAGCATATGCATTCTTATCAAATGTACGGGTAGCCTTCAGGTACATGGACAAGGAAATGTTCAGAAATATTTATGTAACCTATGTGAGGCCAAAACTCAAAAATGCAGCCCCCTTTTGGAATCCGCACTTGAAAAAGCACATAGCTAAGCTTGAAAAAGTTCAAAGACATGCCACGAAACTGGTGCCAGAAATACGCAATCTCAGTTATGATGAGAGGCTGAGGGAATTAGACTTACCATCACTCGAAGCTAGAAGTGAGGGGGGATATGGTGACAGTCTTTAAATTCCTTCATGGTTATGATAGAGTGGATAGGGATCGATATTTTGATATGGCTGGCTCTAGAACTAGAGGTCATAGTTTGAAGCTTGGTAAGAAAACTTCTTTGCAGGATGTAAGGAAATACTTTCTCAGTGTAAGAGTAGTTGATAATTGGAATTGGCTAAGCGAGGAGGTAGTTAATGCTATCTCAATCCATAGTTTTAAGGACAGGTATGATAAGTATGACTAAGTATAAAATGGAAGCGGTCAGGAGACGGGAAGATAAGAGCTTTGGGCTCTTTCCCGTAAACACAATTAGGTAATCACACACACACACACACACACACACACACACACACACACACACACACACACACACACACACATATATATATATATGAATAATTTTTTTACTCCGACCGGGACACGAACCTTGGACTTATAATTACTAAGTCAAGGCACTATCAACTACACACCACAGAAGGTTAAAAGGAATCCAACCTTATAGTTATATCTGCTATACGTAGGAATGAACGCATTCTATCTGAATGCCACTATGTTCATATTACAGATTCCCCAACCTCACTCGTGGCTTCATTTTCGCATTTAATTCAATTCCCAATCTTATTCGGGTCATACAATAACCAAATAAGCACATTACATATGTGAAAACATGAATAATTTTTTACCCCAACCGGGACTCGAACCTAGGACTTATAATTACTAAGTCAAGGCGCTACCAACTACACACCACAGAAGGTTAAAAGGAATCCAACCTTATAGCTTATATAGTGAGGTTGGGGAATCTGTAATATGAACATAGTGGCATTCAGATAGAATGCGTTCACTCCTAAGTATAGCAGATATAAGCTATAAGGTTGGATTCCTTTTAACCTTCTGTGGTGTGTAGTTGGTAGCGCCTTGACTTTGTAATTATAAGTCCAAGGTTCAAGTCCCTGTCAGGGTAAAAAGTTATTCATGTTTTCACATATGTAATGTGCTTATTTGGTTATTGTATGACCCGAATGAGATTGGGATTTGAATTAAATGCGAAAATGAAGCCACAAGTGAGGTTAGGGAATCTGTAATATGAACATAGTGGCATTCAGATAGAATGCGTTCATTCCTAAGTATAGCAGATATAAGCTATAGGGTTGGATTCCTTTTAACCTTCTGTGGTGTGTAGTTGGTAGCGTCTTGACTTAGTAATTATAAGTCCTAGGTTCTAGTCCCCGTCGGGGTAAAAAATTATTCATGTTTTCACATATGTAATGTGCTTATTTGGTTATATATATATATATATATATATATATATATATATATATATATATATATATATATATATATATATATATATATATATATATATATTCACTCATACCAAGCATCGTTAAGGCTACTGCGGTAGCTCCCAACAAAAATTACTCTTCGATGGAGAGAGAGAGAGAGAGAGAGAGAGAGAGAGAGAGAGAGAGAGAGAGGAGAGAGCCATCATGTGAGAACCGTTTCCTATCCAGAGTGATCAGGTTTTGAGAGAGGTCGATTAGTGGGTGGGTGGTAGGATTTACATCTGATAATAATAGCAAGATCCCAGTGAAGCAACCGGGTTAGCATGCCATTCCAAGCTGGTGAGGGGCCCAGGTCCGGATTAATGGAGGTGCTGGAGTTAGGAATTGCATCTGGATTTAAAACCCAGAGCTAAAACCAACCAATGAGACACAAGAGCTAGTGAGAAACAGCGTCCATATATGACGATAAAAGGTAAAATCAAGGCGAAGAGTTCATCAATTTTGTATTTTGTTTTTGAAACTTCGAAAGGTAAGTAACGTTAAGCCAAAAATACATGGCGGACTGGGTCTCCAAATAAATACACCAAAGTACAAAAATTCGAATTCTCGGATGCTAAAACCAAATGCATCAAATCTGAGTACGTTTCCTAACACAGCAATATATGCGATTGGAAGTGACAAAGGTTGCCAAGGAAGAAGCCTCTGATATTGCTGAGTCTATGTGAAATATTAGCCAAGATCTAAAGGAACCTGGGAAATTCTGTAGGCCTAAGGAAAATTACAATCTATAGGCCTAAGCTATTTCCACTTCCAAGGGAAATTTAGGTCAAGATGGGCCATTTGGATCAATACACTGTGACAGGCTGGTAGCAAAAGATTACCATAATTGTATTATTAACAACAACAACAACAACAATAATAATAATAATAATAATAATTGTTATGATTTCCACCAGATAATAAAAAAAAAGTCCATTTTGGCCTCAAGAAATCATGCACCGGAGACTTCACCCTTCTCATGAAATCTCTTCTTATCTGTGGTTATATCTATATATTTTATATATAAAAAATTATTTCTCCACACAGAGATATAGAGATACATATATGCTTACATACACACATTTATACATACATACATGGTAGGAAAAGCCCATTAAATAAAACAATATATATATATATATATATATATATATATATATATATATATATATATATATATATATATTTATATATATATATATATATATATATATATATATATATATATATATATATATATATATATATATATATATATATATATATATATATATATTATATATATATATATATATATATATATATATATATATATATATATATTAACCAAATAAGCACATTACATATGTGAAAGCATGAATCAAATTTTATCCCAACCGGGACTTGAACCTAGGACTTATAATTACTAAGTCAAGGTGCTATCAACTACACCACAGAAGGTTAAAAGGAATCCAACCTTATAGCTTATAAGTGCTATACTTAGGAATGAACGCATTCTATCTGAATGTCACTATGTTCATATTACAGATTCCGCAACCTCACTCTTGGCTTCATTTTCCCTTTTAATTCAATTCCCAATCTCATTCGGGCTATACAATAACCAAATAAGCACAATATATATGTGAAAACATGAATAATTTTTACCCCGACCGGGACTTGAACCTAGGACTTATAATTACTAACTCAAGGTGCTACCAACTACACCACAGAAGGATAAAAGGAATCCAATCTTATAGCTTATATATGCTATACTTAGGAATGAACGCATTCTATCTGAGTGCCACTATGTTCATATTACAGACTCCCCAACCTCACTTGTGGCTTCATTTTTGCATTTAATTCAATTCCCAACCTCATTCGGGCTATGCAATAACCAAATAAGCACATTACATATGTGAAAACATGAATAATTTTTTACCCCAACCGGGACTTGAACATAGGACTTATAATTACTAAGTCAAGGCGCTACCAACTACACCACAGAAGGTTAAAAGGAATCCAGCCTTATAGCTTATATCTGCTATACTTTGGAATGAAAGCATTCTATCTGAATGCCACTATGTTCATATTACAGATTCCCCAACTTCACTTGTGGCTTCATTTTTGCATTTAATTCAATTCCCAATCTCATTCGGGCTATACAATAACCAAATAAACACATTATATATGTGAAAACATGAATAATTTTTTACCCCGACCAGGACTTGAACCTAGGACTTATAATTACTAAGTCAAGGCGCTACCAACTACACCACAGAAGATTAAAAGGAATCCAACCTTATAGCTTATATCTGCTATACTTAGGAATGAACGCATTCTATATGAATGCCACTATGTTCATATTACAGATTCCCCAACCTCACTCGTGGCTTCATTTTCACATTTAATTCAATTCCCAATCTCATTCAGGCTATGCAATAACCAAATAAGCACATTACATATGTGAAAACATGAATAATTATTTACCCCGACCGGGACTTGAACCTAGAACTTATAATTACTAAGTCAAGGCGCTACCAACTACACCACAGAAGGCTAAAAGGAATCCAACCATATAGCTTATATCTGCCATACATTGGAATGAACGCATTCTATCTGAATGCCACTATGAGGTTGGGGAATCTGTAATATGAACATAGTGGCATTCAGAAAGAATGCGTTCATTCCTAAGTATAGCAGATATAGGCGATAAGGTTGGATTCCTTTTAACCTATTGTGGTGTAGTCGGTAGCGCCTTGGCTTAGTAATTATAAGTCCTAGGTTCAAGTCCTGGTCGGGGTAAAAAATTATTCATGTTTTCACATATGTAATGTGCTTATTTGGTTATTGCAAAGCCCGAATGATTGGGAATTGAATCAAATGCGAAAATGAAGCCACGAGTTAGGTTGGGGAATCTGTACTATGAACAGAGTGGCATTCAAATAGAATGCGTTCATTCCTAAGTATAGCAAATATAAGCTATTAGGTTGGATTCCTTTTAACCTTCTGTGGTGTAGTTGGTAGCGCCTTGACTTAGTAATTATAAGTCCTAGGTTCAGGTCCCGGTCGGGGTAAACAATTATTCATGTTTTCACATATGTAATGTGCTTGTTTGGTTATTGTATAGCCCGAATGAGATTGGGAATTAAATTAAATGCAAAAATGAAGCCACGAGTTAGGTTGGGGAATCTGTAATATAAACATAGTGGCATTCAGATAGAATGAGTTTATTCCTAAGTATAGCAGATATAAGCTATAAGGTTGGATTCCTTTTAACCTTCTGTGGTGTAGTTGGTAGCACCTTGAATTTGTAATTATAAGCCCTAGGTTCAAGTCCCGGTCGGGGCAAAAAATTATTCATATAAATATAAATATAAATATATATATTATATAAATATATATATATATATATATATATATATATATATATATATATATATATATATATATATATATATATATATATATATATATATAAACTTATTAATTTCGTGACCTTAACTGGCCACCTTCTCAAAGTCATTGTAGTTTGAGAAGGTGGCCAGTTAAGGGCTCAAAACTAAAAAGTGCTTTATATATATATATATATATATATATATATATATATATATATATATATATATATATATATATATATATATATATATATATATATATAAATGACTTATTAATTTCGTGACCTTAATTAGCCACCTTCTCAAAGTCATTGTACGTTGAGAAGGTGGCCAGTAAAGGTCACAAAATTAATAAGTACTTTATATATATATATATATATATATATATATATATTATATATATATATATATATATATATATATATATATATATATATATATATTTATTTATTTATACATATATATGTTCCGTTTTTACGTCACGGACTCCCTTATCTACCAAGGGCTAGGACGGTTGTCTTCTTGCAAAGGACTTGTTTTGGAAGATGTAATCCTTACCCTGAGTGCATGCCTTTCCTAACCTCAGACCGTGACGGGGCGCGGACCCTCGACCTGCAGCTTCAGAGTTGCTGATGTTACCGCTTGAGCCACGGATATATATATATATATTCGTTATTTTCTTTAACAGGCTTTTCCTACTATCTTAGACTGTATTTTAACAGTCCAGTGTTATTAACATACATACACACACACACACACACACACACACACACACACATATATATATATATATATATATATATATATATATATATATATATATATATATATATATATATATATATATATATATATATATATATATATATATATATATATATATATATATATATATATATGCAAAATAAACTGTTATATCACAGCACAATATGAAGCAAAAAAAGGCCCATTAATAACACACAAAAAGAAGCGAAGATGTACTATATATTACGACTGGACTCCAGTCGTAATATATAGTACATCTTCGCATCTTTTTGTGTTTAATTTATGGGCATTTTTTTGCTTCATATATATATAATATATATATATATATATATATATATATATATATATATATATATATATATATATATATATATATATATATATATATATTATATATATATATATATATATATATATATATATATATATATATATATATATATATATATATATATATATATATACAGTATATATATATATATATATATATATAATATATATATATATATATATATATATATATATATATATATATATATATATATATATATATATATATATATATATATATATATATATATATATATATATTCCAGACAAAGGGGAAATAAAGAAGATAATGATAGAAAATCGAGGGATGGGCCTCATTAAGATAGTTATACACAAATGCTGATGGATTAGCTGGTAAGGCAGTAGAATTAAAAAATAGGATTCACAACAGTAAGGCAGATATAGTAGCATTTTCAGAGACTAAGGTGAGTGAGGACATAAACAGTGTCACAATTTTTCCTAAGGGCTTCATAATATTAAGGGTTGAAAGAGCTGAGATGACTGGTGGAGGGATAGCACTGCTCATAAGTGAAAGGATTCAGGTTGAAGAAATAAACTTTGCTATAGAATGTAAGTTAAGTTCAAGGAATTTCTTGTTGCTCGCATAAATACTAGGTCAGAGAACAATGATTCAATAATAAGTGTAAAAGAGCTAAGGAGTGGAGAGACAAATGCTGGCAAAGGTACAGGAGAAGAAAAAAACATAAATGCCTTGCAGACCTATAAAGAGCAAGAAATGATTACTTAAGTAAACGAAGAGAGACAGAGGGAGACTATGAAAGGGACATCACCAGGAAGGCTAAGGAAAATAGCAAACTTTTCCACAGCCCTATCAGAGAAAAACTGAAGGTAAAAGAACAGGTTTTACAGCTTAAGAGAGCAGACGAAAGCATCACTGAGATGGATTGAAGAGATCTGCAAAGAACTGAACAAGGAGTCTCAGTCAGTATTTACAGTAGAAAATACCCCACCCCTCAGATTGCAGAGATAGAAGCTCATGGGCCGGTATTAGAGAACATAATCCTTTCAGCCACAGAGGTTTGCAAAGCACTGATTGAGTTAGATGTCCATAACGCTACAGGTCCTGATGATATATCCCCTCATGTACTTAAAAAATGCGCAAATTCAATATCAGTGGCACAAAGTATCATATTTAAAAACTTGCTGAAGTCAGGGGAGATTCCAAGATGCTGGAAACAAGTGAACGTATTACCTATCTTCAAAAAGGGAAGGAGGAATACGGCTCTAAACTATAGACCTGTTTCCTTGACCAGCATAGTTTGCAAAGTTATGGAGAAACTACTTAAGAAACATATCTATCTTCACTTGGAATTCTTCAACTTTTTGTCAGTGAGACAAAATGGCTTCAGAGAAGGTAGATCAACAGTAACAAACTTATTAGAATTTTATGATGAGGTAAGCCGAATTTTACAGGAAAGAGAGGGCTGGGCAGATTGCACATTCCTAGACTTCCAGAAAGCGTTTGACACTGTCCCACACAGGAGACTTATTAAGCTGCAAGCAATGGCTAGAATGGGTGAAAATGTCTTGAAATGGATAAAAATATACCTTGAAGGAAAGGAACAGAGGGTTAGAGTAAGACACTCAGTGCCTGAATGGAGAAGAGTTAGTAGTTGAGTTCCACAGGGTTCAGCTTTATTGCCACGTTTGTTCCTTGTATATGTAAATGATCTAACAGAGTCTGTAAATTCATTCATGAATATATTTGCAGATGATGCAAAGATTGTTAAGAGAGTAAGAGACGAGAACAAAGGTAGAGAATTTCAGGAATATCTAAATAGTCCGCATGAGTGGTCAGAAAAGTGGCTGATGAAATTCAATACTTCAAATTTGTAAGGTAATGAGAATGGGTATACAAAGGTACGGGAGATGTGTATGAGTGCAGTAATTTTAGGGGTATAAGTTTGTTGAGTGTGGTAGGAAAAGTGTATGGTAGATACTGAAGACAGAAATTTGATCGAGGTAGTGCAGAGTGGTTCAGAAGAGGTAGAGGTTGTATAGATCAGATTTTTATACTTAGGCAGTTATGTGAGAAATATTTACCAAAGGGTAAGGATGTGTATTTTTCATTTTTGGATATGGAGAAAGCGTATGATAGAGAGGCAATGTGGAATGTATTGAAATTAAATGGAATTAATGGTAAATTGTTGCATGCAGTAAAGAGTTTGTATGAGGGCAGTAGAGCTTGTGTTAGGGTAGGGAATGAAGTGAGTGAGTGGTTTCCAGTGAGTGTGGGATTGAGACAGGAATGTGTGATGTCACCATTGGCTGTTCAATTTGTATATTGATGGAGTTGTAAGAGACGTGAATGAGCGAGTGCAAGGTCGAGGTTTGAGAATGGTAGATGGGGATGATGACAAGTGGCAGCTGAATCAGTTGCTGTTTGCAGATGATACTGTGGTGGTGGCAGATTCAGAGAAGCTGTGTCAGAATTTGGAATGGTGTGTGAGAGAAGAAAGTTGCGAGTGAATGTGGGAAAGAGTAAGGTTATGAGGTGTACAAGAAATGAGGATGGTGCTGGATTGAATGTTATGTTGAATGGAGAGACACTTGAGGAAGTTGATCAGTTTCAGTATTTCGGCTTGGTTATAGGTACAAATGGTGGAGTGGAAGCAGATGTGTGTCACAGAGTGAATGAAGCATGTAAAGTGTTGGGTGCGTTGAAAGGAGTGATGAAGAATAGAGGGTTGGAAATGAATGTTAAGAAAGTTTTGTATGAGAAAGTGGATGTGCCAACTGTGATGTATGGATCAGAGTTATGGGGTATGAAAGTAAGTGAGAGACGGAAACTAAATGTGTTTGAGATGAAATGCCTGAGGAGTATGATTGGTGTATCTCGGTTGGATAGGGTTAGGAATGAAGTGGTGTGAGCAAGAATGGGTGTGAGGAGAGAAATTGCAGCCAGAGTAGATATGAATGTTCTGAGATGGTTTGGCCATGTGGAAAGGATGGATGATGAAAGACTGCAAAAAAAAGGTGATGAATGCGAGAGTTGATGGGAGAAATGCTAGAGGGAGGCCTAGGTTTGGGTGGAGTAAGGAGAGCCCTGAATGATAGGAGGATGGATGTGAGGGAAGCAAGCGAGTATGCTAGGAATAGGAATGAGCAGCGAGCAATTGTGACGTAGCCCTGATGAGCATCTGCTGTTACCACGGGGCTGCATCTTACATAGGTAGCCCTGTGGTAGGGGCAGTAGAGGAGTTGGCAGTTGTGAAGCGACACAGGTTAAGGAAAAGCTGGGAGGATGGGCTGTGGCACTCCAGCAGTGCCATCTGAGTGGTCGCTAGCTCCCTCGTCATTACCCATAGAGCAAAGTAATCCTCTTATTGTTTTCATTTTTTGATGGTGGCTACCCCCCAATTAAAAGGGGAAACAGCCAAGGTAAATATATATATATATATATATATATATATTATATATATATATATATATATATATATATATATATATATATATATATATATTTTGAGTGCTTCCTGAATGTTGAGGAAGATAGAGAGGCAGCTATAGTGGCAGTGGGGGTGTTCAAGTGCCAGTAATGGGAGATGAAAATGAGATAGAGATTACAAGAGAGGAGCTGAAAGAGGCATTGGATGAAGCAAAAGCAGGTAAAGCACCTAGAATGGATGGTGTGAGAGTGGAGATGTTGAAAGAAGGGGGTGTGACTGCATTGGAATGGTTAGTGAGTGCTTATTGTATGGTGCACCTATACAAAGGTTATGGAGATGTGTATGAACGCAGTCATTTCAGGGGTATAAGTTTGTAGAGTGTGGTAGGAAAAGTGTATGGCAGGATACTGATTAATAGGAATAGGGATAAGACAGAAAATGTGATCGAGGAAGTGCAGAGTGGTTTTAGGAGAGGTAGAGGTTGTATAGATCAGATTTTTATACTTAGGCAGTTATGTGAAAAATATTTAGCAAAGGGTAAGGATGTGTATTTTGCATTTTTGGATCTGGAGAAAGTGTACGATAGAGATGATAGAGAGGCGATGTGGAATGTTTTGAGGTTATATGGAATTGATGGTAAATTGTTGCATGAAGTGAAGAGTTTGTATGAGGGTAGTAGAGCTTGTGTTAGGGTAGGGGATGAAGTGAGTGAGTGGTTTCCAGTGAGTGTGGGACTGAGACAGGGATGTGTGATGTCACCATGGCTGTTTAATTTGTATATTGATGGAGAGGTGAATGAGCGAGTGCGTGGTCGAGGTTTGAGAATGGTAGATGGGGAGGATAACGAGTGGGAGCTGAATCAGTTGCTATTTGCAGATGATACTGTGGTGGTGGCAGATTCAGAGGAGAAGCTGTGTCAGTTAGTGTCAGAATTTGGAATGGTGTATGAGGGAAGGAAGTTGCGAGTGAATGTGGGAAAGAGTAGGGTTATGAGGTGTACAAGAAATGAGGATGGTGCTGGATTGAATGTTATGTTGAATGGAGAAACACTTGGAGGAAGTTTCTCAGTTTAAGTATTTCGGCTCGGTTATAGCTTCAAATGGTGGAGTCGAAGCAGAAGTGTGTCACAGAGTGAATGAAAGATGTAAAGTGTTGGGTACGTTGAAAGGAGTGATGAAGAAGAGGGTTGGAAATGAAAATGTTAAGAAAGTTTTGTATGAGAAAGTGGTTGTGCCAACTGTGATGTATGGATCAGAGCTATGGGGTATGAAAGTAAGTGAGAGATGGAAACTAAATGTGTTTGAGATGAAATACCTGAGGAGTATGATTGGTGTATCTCGGTTGGATAGGGTTAGGAATGAAGTGGTGAGAGCAAGAACAGGTGTGAGGAGAGAATTTGCAACCAGAGTAGATATGCATGTTCTGAGATGGTTTGGCCATGTGGAAAGGATGGATGATGAGCGGCTGCTGAAAAAGGTGATAGATGCGAGAGTGGATGGGTTAAATGCTAGAGGGAGGCCTAGGTTTGGGTGGATGGATGGAGTAAGGAGAGCCCTGAATGATAGGAGGATGGATGTGAGGGATGCAAGTGAGCGTGCTAGGAATAGGAATGAGTGGCGAGCGATTGTGACGCAGCTCTACTGCGCATCTGCTGTTACCACGGGGCTGCATCTTATAGAGGTAGCCCTGTGGTAGGGGCAGTAGGGGAGTTGGCATTTATGAAGTGATACAGGTTGTGGAGGAGCCGGGAGGATGGGCTGTGGCTCTCCAGCAGTGCCATCTGAATGGTCGCTAGCTCCCTCGTCATTGCCCATAGAGCAAAGTAATCCCTTTATTGTTTCTTTTTTTATGTTGGCTACTCCCCTTTTGGGGGAGATGGCCAAGGTAGATAGATTATTATTATTATAATTATATCCCAGCATTTAAAAATATGATTTTCTTTATTTTCATTTGATTTTATAGTTATTTTCTCCAAAATAATCTCAATAACAATGTATACAAGTGAATTGTTGTCGGTATGTCGCACTGTTAAATATTCGCTATCTCTGTCTCTCTCTCTATTTTGAATATTGTTCTTTACATATCTATTTTATTTTATTATATATACGCATGTATGTATACGAGTATGCAGTATATATATATATATATATATATATATATATATATATATATATATATATATATATATATATATATATATATATATATATATATATGCTCGTAACTTCCCGTCTCCTGGTCGACTTTATTATTTCACTCACTAATTCTTAAGAAATATTAACCTTCAAACTATAAATGTATTTAGCATGTACCGTTTCATCATTAGAGATTTCCAATAATGAACTATTCTAATACTAAAAAAGTCCTTTCTTACATCCTGCAAAGAACTGTTGTTACGGAGCTTCAAACCATAACCTCTAGTTCTACAACAACCCACATTAAAGCGTCACGCCCTATGCACTCTGTCGAAAACATACAGGAATTTAAAAACGATTACTATATCCCCTGTTTCTTCTAGCTTTGAGTGCTTATCAGTCTCAGTCCTTCAGCCTTTCCTCATAACTAAGATTATGTGTCTTTGTCACCAGCTTTGTAGCAAGTTTTTGAAGGGTTTCCAGTTTATAAATTTTTTTTCCAAAAAGGATTCTAAAAGGATGCTGCATATTCCAGCTTAGGCCTCACAAAAGACGTACATATTTCTGAACATTACTTTGTTCATATGCACTCCTATGCATGTAAAGAGAACAAATGTGCTTATGGCTTTACCCCTTCTCTCTGTTCTCATATTTTCAGTTATATTTCTGATCATGTTATATTTGCGGTTGGTGAAGGCCGTGCAACATCTAGGCCATTCCCCATTACCAGTGGTGTTCCACAGGGCTCTGTTCTCTCATCTATCTGTTCCTTCTCTTTATCAACAACCTTCTTAAGTCCTAATCCTCCTCTCTTCTTCACGCCTTTGCCGACGATTCTACCCTTCATTATTTCTCAGCCTTCTCTTCACAACCTTCATCTGCTACTTGTAATCAGTCTTGTATCACTCTTTCTTCTACTATTAGCTCCAAACTGCAGAGTATCTGATTGGGGCACCCAAAATCTAGTTAAATTTAATGCATCCAAGACAGTTTCTGGATATCTCTTTATCTTCTTCTCCTGATAGCCCTATTGTTTTCGAAACTAACGATATTTACACTCTTAATTATCTCAACATATTAGGAATCCATATAGCCTCTAACTTGTCTTGGAGGAATCACATAATGCAAATTTCTAAATCTGCATTCAAAAAATTAGGGGTTCTGTTTTGTTTTCCTCATTAATTTTTCCTCTGTACAGTTACTTAAAATTTATAAAGGTCTTATCCGATCTTGCTTAGAATACTGCTCGCACATCTGGGGTGCTCCTTATGCTTACTTTCTCGATAGGGTTGAATCTAAGGCAGTCAGATTCATTAATGACCCGTCTCTTACTTTTAATCCGGATTCTCTTTCTTTTTGCCGTAAGGTATCATTCACCTCTCTTTTCTATCGCTACTACTTCCATTGCTGCTCTGATAAGTTGGTGAGTTGCATCCCTCCCCCCACTGCAGAGGCCATATAACAATCGCCAAGCAGTCTCATCTCGCAAGTAGTGTGTGGAGATTTGTACCTCGCGGATTACTCGGTGCAGCGACTGCTTCCTCTCATCTACCTCCAGACTCTGCAACTCTCTTCCTCCTTCTGTCTTTCCTAATTCTTTTAACTTATCATCCTTCAAAAAACGAATCTATCGTCATCTCAGGGTGTAAACATGCCATATCTCTAGGTGGTGCTCAGTACTTCGACTGTTGTTTCAGCCTGTCCTTTTCATATTGTGTATCATTACCTTATTTGTGCCTTGTCCTAAATCTTTTACTTTTTTTTGTTTTAATGTTTTCTTTGTGCCCAGGCCTTAATTGATGAAGGCAATATTATTGCTTGTCCTGGTATCACACTCATGTATATGTATGCATATATATACATATATATATGGTCGCCATGGCAGACTGGTAGCATCCACGATTCTGAGCCGTCAGGTCGAGAGTTTGCGGCCCGCCACAGTCTGAGGTTACAAAGGGAATTCATTCAGGGTTACGATCACACCTGCTAAAACTAAAGTCCTATGCAAGAAGGCACCATCCTAGTCCTCAGTAGAAAAGGGAATCTGTGACGTAAAACCGATCATATATATATATATATATATATATATATATATATATATATATATATATATATATATATATATATATATATATATATATATATATATATATATATATATATATATATATATATATATATCAAGAGTGACACCGGGACGGGCAAGTAAATTACCCTCATCAGGCCCGGGCACAAAGAAAAAGCAGAAGGATAAGGACAAGGCAAAAATAGGGGAATGATACACAATAGGAAAAGGACAGTTTGAAAGAACAGTCGAAGTTCTGAGGATCTAGAGATATGGCAGTAATAGGCCGTGAGATGACGATAGATCCGTTTTCTGAAGGAAGATATTTTATAGAATTAGAAAAGTCAGAATGGATAAAAGAGCTCCAGAGTCTGGAGGTAGATGGGAAGAAGCAGTTGCGACCAGTCTGCGATCTGCAAATCTCCGAGGCCTTGGCAGTGTGGCAGAGATGCAACTCGCCAACTTATCAGGGCAGCCATGGATGTGATAGCATTAGAAAAGAGAAACAGATGATACTATTACACCCAGGTCTGACTGGTAAATACCAAATTCAAGTTTTTCATGCCCGAGACACAGGGCTAATATATGACCATGTGGCAATGGATAAATGACTCGAAATTTGGCTCGAAATAGTGAAGAGCATGGAAATAAGGTGAACAATTTATAACAATTGTAATATAAATTTCACCTAATACAATAGTAATTACAATCTGAGATATCACAAGCCTACAGATTAACAAAACAGACATAAATATATTATATAAATACTATAAACCTATAGATTAACAAAAACAGACATAAACACATTAATAATTAATAAATATACTTAATATAAACCTACAGATTAGCAAAAAACAGACAAAAACCAACAAGGAAAATATAGTGATAATTAATATAACTTTTAACTGACATGAAATAGAACCTTGGAGGAGAGCAATAAACTAATACACAATAACGAATAAACAATACAAAACACAAAAGGAGCTTCAGGTGGACGAAAAGCCGGTACGGGGAATATACTCCTGGTATGTGGTGACTATCGCTGGATTGGAACTGTGCTCTGTTTGCCGGTGTTCTTCTCGGACAGTGGGGGGGTCTTGGGGCTAAGATGGACAGCCAAAGTAGGGTCGAGAGTAAGGCCAGAAACTTCATTATGATTGGCTGTTCAAGGTGAAGTGAATGCTGATTGGTGAAATGAACGCTGATTGGTTAAGTAAGTTATTGGTAGTTAAAAAGGGGTAACAAGCTTGTTTGGGGTTGTAACATACCCCCACACCAAAAACCTTTGTAGGGGAACCCAGAAGAGGTAATGAAGAGAGGCGACCACAAACAAGCAGCTCACAGTATTAGGTGGGATCATCCGCCTCAAGTCCAAGTGATAAGGCATCAGCGAATATATTTTCCGTGCCTCTGATATGGTGAACTTGAAGATTGTAGGTCTGAAGTAGGAGGGACCACCTAAGAATCCTTTGATTTGTTAGTTTGGTTGATTTGATAAAGGCCAGTGGGTTGTGGTCGGTGAAAACCTGTACACAGTGAGGCGAAGCCTGAAGATAGCACTTAAACTTTTTGATTGCAAGGATGAGAGCCGGTGCCTCTTTTTCTATGGTGGAATAGGGTTGTTGATGCTTCTTCAACTTGCAGGAATAATATGCCACGGGGTGCAGTACATTGGTTTGTTGGTCGGCTTGCAAATGTACCACTCCCACTCCAAGGCCACTAGCGTCAATTTGGAGGTGGAATGGAAAGTTAAAGTCTGGAGCTCTTAAAACAGGTTGAGACGTTAGAAACAGTTTCAGATGTTGTAAAGCCTTTTCACATTCAGGAGTTTATTAAAAAGGCACTTTGGAAAGGGTGAGGTTCGTCAAGGGTGCAGCCACTGTAGAGAAATTGGCACAGAACCTTCTTTAATACCCCCACCATACCTAAAAAATGCATAACTTCTTTCCTGGTGTTAGGGGTTGGAAATGCAAGGATGGCAGACACATTGGCTGCCTTAGGACGGAGCATTCCATTTCCAATGGTATGACCAAGATAAGTAATGGTCCCATATCCAAAGACAGATTCCTGTAGATTGATGGTAAGTCCAGCTGCTTGTAGCCGCATCATGAGAGCTTGTAAACGATAGCAGTGTTCATACCAGGAGTCTGCTATGACTACAATGTCATCCAAATAAGCAGCAGTTCCTTTCAGTCCTCGGATGATTTGGTTGATGACCCTTTGAAAAGTAGAAGGAGCATTAGTCATGCCAAATGCTAAAACTTTATATTGGTACAAACCAAATTGGGTGATATATGCAGAAATCTCTTTAGCACTCTCTGTAAGAGGTATCTGATAATACCCCTCAGTGAGATCAATTATTGTAATAAACTGGGATTTTCCAATAGTATTTGAATGGTCTTCTATTAAGGGGAGGGGATAAGAGTATTTGATAGCTACGTTATTTACTTTTCTATAGTAAGTACAAAGTCGGGAAGATCCATCAGGTTTTGGCACTAAAATACATGGTGATGACCAGGGAGACATACTTGGTTCAGCTAATCCTTGAGTTAATAGATAATCTACTTCTTTCTTCATAATATCATTCTAATGGGGGTGTAATCTATATGGAGCTTGCCTAATAGGGGCTTGACATGAACTAATCAACTTTATGTCATGTTGAATATAATTACACAATCCTGGAGAATCAGAAATAACAGAGGGAAACTGATGCAACATCTGAGCCAAGCCTGCCTTCTGGTTTGAATGAAAATCACCAAAATAATCATTAAGATTCTGTATTATACTGGTGTTGGAGAGAGAGCCTTGGTTACAGGGTAAGTCAACAGGTAGGCTACTCTCACCATCAACATCCAATCCCATCTCAGACATAGGGTTGGTGTCTGGCACACATACTGTAACTGGAGAAACAGTTCTGACATCTACCTCTGGTGATCTGGAATAGTAAGGTTTGAGTAAATTCACATGAACCAACTGTGTTTTCTTTCTACGATCAGGTGTTGCTATGATATAGTTTAGAGGACTCAACTTTTTCTGAATTGCATATGGTAAACAATATTCTTGCAACACCTGCTTTAAAGTTTGGTGAAATCTTTCCAGACACCCCTGAGACTGTGAGTGATAGGCAGATGAAGTTATATGATTGACTCCCAACTCAATTAAGACCTGCTGAAAAGTTTGATTTGTAAAATTCGTACCCTGATCAGATTGAATTTCTTTTGGGATGCCTTTATCATCATGATCTACAGCAACATGTTGCATCACTGCCAATGAAGAATCAGAATTCTGTGCTTGTATTAGTTCTTCTTTAGACAATGGCTGGTTCAGGAGATCCTCCTGAACTTTAGGAGAAGGCAAGGCTGACAATGTATTAGATGATTTAGACACAGCGAGTTTAGCTTGAGCCCTTGTTACTGCACAAGAAGGAAAAAGATCAGGGGATTCATCAAGAACTCTTGAAAGAGGATTATCCACAGTAGTAATATTAGGTACGGTAAAAGTTCCAGCGAGATAAGTTCCCAATAATAGCTGAACTCCTTGAACAGGCAATTTACCATATTTGACAGCTACTTTTACATTTGACTTGAACAGTGGGCACTCAAGATAAACTCGTGCAAGAGGATATGACATATGGGACGTTAAATCAGACAGTAGAACCTTCTCTCCTGTTAACTTATGACTCAGATTAGGAATAGCATCATGAACTAAAATGGACTGAGCAGCCCCAGTATCTCTAAGAGTAGTTATGGGGAATGCCCGACCCTTCGGGCTGAGCGCGACATGGCCCGTGAAAGTAAATGCATTGAACATACTGGTCTGAGAGGAGCAAGAATTAGAAGCAACAGGTTTAGTATTGGAATTTGTAGCATAAAACCCTTCTTTGAAACTTGGCACCCTGGATGTTTACACTATGCAGTGGTATGTCCTACTTTCTTGCAATAAGCACAAACTAGCTGGTTTGAATTTGACTTATTTTCTCTCTGCCCATCACTCAATCTACTTTGGGGATCACGAGAGGCAGATTTTACAAAAACACCACGATCCACCCCACGCACATTCCATGATTCCAACCTTAAGGCCTGAGCATCTGCCATTTCTGCCACCTTGAGAAGCTCCGTTATATGCTCTCCTCTACATGTTTAAGTATAGGAAATGGTATTTTATTCTTCCATTCCTCCAAGATTATTACATTCACGAGTTCGGAATATGTAGTGACATTTAAGGATTCTAACCACTTTTTGAACTGTCGCATTTTCTCGGTGGGAAATTCCACATAGGTTTGATACTTAGCTTTAGTCATATTCCTAAATTTCTGCCTATATCCTTCGGGTGTGATTGCATGCGTATGAAGTATTGGAGTTTTAACAAAATCATAGTTTTCTGTTACATCCAAACTACTATAGACTCTCAGACACTTTCCTAACAATTTAGGACCTATAATGTTCATCCACTCGTCCTTTGGCCACTTCTGTTTATTAGCAATTTTCTCAAACATTTTGAAGGACCCATCAATGTCTCCTTCGTCAACTATTAATACCATAGAAGAAACTGTGATAAAGTTGAAAGATACCTCTTTCTCCTTTATAGATAGTTCTATGTCCCTATGCTTACCAACCTATTCTAACTCTTTCAATTTTAATTCTCTTTCTACTTCTAATTTTAATTTTAATTTTCTTTCTACTCCTAATTTTAATTTCAATTCCCTATCTCTTGTTTATACTTCTACTTTTATTTCCCTTTCTCTCGTTTCTAATTCCATTTTTCTCGTTTCTATTTCAACATCCCTTTTATACTAAAGTTCTAATCTATACTTCTCTAACTCGAGCGAAGAAGAGGGATCAGCTTTCGGAGTAGCATTATCAATACGAGCTACTTCAATTTCCTTTGACTTATGACTCTCGTCTGGATCAGAATCTTCCTCGGTATCCTCAGGTAATGAAACATATTCAGCAACTACTTCAAGAACACCTTGTTTCATTAAACGTTCCAAAACAAGTTCCTTAACTTTTTCCTTAGTCACCTTTGAGGGGTGAGTTGGAAGAGCAATTTCATAATGTTCAGCAATCTCTAATTAATCGGCTTTTCTAATGGCACTTGCTTGATCCCAAGAGGGATGCTTCAAGAAAAATGATATATCAAATTCTTTACTAGCTAAGACGGTTATTAATCAAAACATTAGGAAAAATGAAGCGAGGAAGCTCTGGGAAAATACAGTAGAGATAGTCAAGCACTACCCCGGAATCTATGCTTTAAACCCAAATACTTCGACACTAGAGTATTAACGATTTGTTAGGTAGAGATACTAAAAACTAGCATGAGTGATGGGATTATACGTATCCCGATACTTGAGTAAAGTACTTTGAAACTTGGATACTTGTGAGAGTACACTGAATATTGGTACTTGAATAAAGAGACTTGAAAATATAAAGCACTCCAAAAAATTTAACTGACGATTCTTTAAAAAAACCTAATGAGCCATTCAATACTGATTCATGAGATTAATTTGCTTGACAAAGTTAACAAGTCTTGGAAGAACGTATAGAGAACTACCGTCACCCTATGTTCAGATTAGTGTTTACTTTGCGGCTACCACGCAAGATAACGAGTATACACTAATGACCAACGATCATCACACACTTGTTACAGTTGTTATGATTTTTACTTCTTATAACAAAAGACACAGACAATAATTACACACACAAAAATTTGTTTACCAAAAATAAAATCTCAATAACTCACTGTTCACTTTCCTGAAATCATAATACAATTGTTATAACAATACAGGAACAAGGGAGAAGTTAATGTAAACTACTTTACTAGCAAGGATCCTGGCAAGGTCACCAATAATTACACCCAGGTCTGACTGGTAAATACCAAATTCAAGTTTTTCATGCCCGAGACCAAGGGCTAATATATGACCATGTGGCAATGGATGAATGACTCGAAATTTGGCTCGAAATAGTGAAGGGCATGGAATTAAGGTGAACAATTTATAACAATTGTAATATAAATTTCACCTAATACAACAGTAATTATAATAAGAGATATTACAAACCTACAGATTAACAAAACAGACATAAGTATATTATATAAATACTATAAACCTATAGATTAACAAAAACAGACATAAACACATTAATAATTAATAAATATAAATTAATAAATATACTTAATTTAAACCTACAGATTAACAAAAAACAGACAAAAACCAACAAGGAAAATATAATGATAATTAATATACCTTTTAACTGACATGAAATGGAACCTGGGAGGAGAGCAAGAAACTAATACACAATAATGAATATACAATACGAAACACAAGGAGTTTCAGGTGGACAAGAAGCCGGTACGGGGAATTTACTCCTGGTATGTGGTGGGTGACAATCGCTGGATTGGAACTGTACTCTGTTCGTTGGCGATCTTAACCGGGTATTTAAAACCTCGGACAGTGGGGGGGTCTTGGGGCTAAGACGTACAGCCAAAGTAGGGTCGAGGGTAAGGCCAGAAACTTCATTATGATTGGCTGTTCGATGTGAAGTGAATGCTGATTGGTTGAGAAAAGTTATTGGTAGTTAAAAAGGGGTAACAAGCTTGTTTGGGGTTGTAACAATACCTATTCTATCTACCTTGGCTGTTTCCCCTTTAATTGGGGGGTAGCCGACATCAAGAAAGGAAAACAATAAGGGGATTACTTTGCTCTATGGGCAATGACGAGGGAGCTAGCGCCCGTTCAGATGGCACTGCTGGAGTGCCACAGCCCATCCTCCCGGCTCTTCCACAACCTGTGTCACTTCACAACTGCCAACTCCTCCTACTGCCCCTACCACAGGGCTACCTCTGTAAGATGCAGCCCCATGGAAACAGCAGATGCCCATCAGAGCTACGTCACAATCGCTCGCCACTCATTCCTATTCCTAGCATGCTCGCTTGCTTCCCTCACATCCATCCTCCTATCATTCAGGGCTCTTCTTACTCCATCCATCCACCCAAACCTAGGCCTCCCTCTAGCATTTCTCCCATCAACTATCGCATTCATCACCTTTTACAGCAGCATTTCATCATCCATCCTTTCCACATGGCCAAACCATCTCAGAACATTCATATCTACTCTGGCTGCAATTTCTCTCCTCACACCCGTTCTTGCTCTCACCACTTCATTCTGACCCTATCCAATCGAGATACACCAATCATACTCCTCAGGCATATCATCTCAAACACATTTAGTTTCCGTCTCTCACTTACTTTCATACCCCATAACTCTGATCCATACATCACAGTTGGCACAACTACTTTCTCATACAAAACTTTCTTACATTCATTTCCAACCCTCTATTCTTCATCACTCCTTTCAATGCACCCAACACTTTACATCCTTCATTCACTCTGTGACACACATCTGCTTCCACTCCACCATTTGCAGCTATAACCGAGCCTAAATACTTAAACTGATTAACCTCCTCAAGTGTCTCTCCATTCAACATAACATTCAATCCAGCACCATCCTCATTTCTTGTACACCTCATAACCTTACTCTTTCCCACATTCACTCGCAACTTCCTTCTCTCACACACCATTCCAAATTCTGACACTACCTGACACAGCTTTTCCTCTGAATCTGCCACCACCACAGTATCATCTGCAAACAGCAACTGATTCAGCTCCCACTCGTTATCATCCCCATCTACCATTCTCAAACCTCGACCACGCACTCGCTCATTCACCTCTCTTACAACTCCATCAATATACATTTTGAACAGCCATGGTGACATCACACATCCCTGTCTCAGTCCCACACTCACTGGAAACCACTCACGCACTTCATTCCCTACCCTAACACAAGCTCTACTGCCCTCATACAAACTCTTCATACAAACTCTTGATAGCCTCTCTATCAACTATATCATATGCTTTCTCCAGATCCAAAAATGCAAAATACACATCCTTACCCTTTGCTAAATATTTCTCACATAACTGCCTAACTATAAAAATCTGATCTATACAACCTCTACCTCTCCTAAAACCACTCTGCACTTCTGCGATCACATATTCTGTCTTATCCCTAATCCTATTTACCAGTATCCTACCATACACTTTTCCTACCACACTCAACAAACTTATACCCCTAAAATTACTGCATTCATACACATCTCCCTTACCTTTGTATAGGGGCACTATACAGGCAATCACCCATTCCACTGGCACCAATGACTACATAAAGCATATATTAAACACTCTCACTAACCATTCCAATGCAGTCATACCCCCTTCTTTCAACATCTCCGCTCTCACACCATCCATTCCAGGTGCTTTACCGGCTTTCGCTTCATACAATGCAATTTTCACTTCCTCTCTTGTAATCTCTCTCTCATTTTCATCTCCCATTACTGGCCCTTGAACCCCCCCCTCCACTGCCACTATAGCTGCCTCTCTATCTTCATCAACATTTAGCAAGCATTCAAAATATTCTGCCCATCTTTTCCTTGCATCGTTCCCTCTTAACATCTGTCCATTCACATCTTTCACTGTCTCTTCCATCCTCGATTCACTCTTCCTTACTCTCTTCACTTCTTTCCAAAACTTTTTATTCTCCTCATACGACCTACTAAAATCCTGTCCCCACCTAACATTTGCCAACCTCTTCTCTTCCTCTACCTTCCGCTTGGTTTCCACATCTTTCTCCCTATATCTTTCATACTTCTCCCTACTTTTACACTGCAGCCATTCCTCAAAAGCCCTCTTTTTCTCTTCCACCTTCATTTTCACCCCTTCATTCCACCACTCGCTGCTCCTCCTCATGCCACCTCCAACAAACCTCTTTCCACACACATCACTTGCATGTCCTACAAAACATTCTTTCATCAACCCCCATTCCTCCCCTAACTCCCCAACTTCTCTTTCTTTCACCCTGTCATATGCCACTCTCAACCTGTCCTGATATTCCTGTCTCTTCTCTGGCTTTTTCAACTCTTCCACCTTCACTATTTCCCTTCTACATCCCCCCACACTATTTCCCAACTCTTTTGCTACTACCACTTTTGCTTCAACCAAAATATGATCAGACATCCCAGCAGAGAGAGAAACCATATTAAAAGTAAGAGAAGGGTCACTGATGAGTCTAACTGCTTTAGATTCAATCCTGTCAAGGGAATAACTATAAGAAGAGGCACCCCAGATGTGCGAGCAGTATTCTAAGCAGGGACGGATAAGAGCTTTGCAGATCCTAAGTTACTGCAAAGAGGAAAAGTAATGGTGATAAAGAAACAGAGCCCCCAATATTTTGGATGCAGATTTAGACATCTGGATTACGTGATTCCTCCAAGAAAACCTAGAGGCTATCTGGACTCCTAATATGTTAATAGAATTAAGAGTGTAAATTTATTTGAATATATATATATATATATATATATATATATATATATATATATATATATATATATATATATATATATATATATATATATATATATATATATTATATATATATATATATATATATATATTCATTAATAACACTGTACTGTTAACATACAGTCTACAATGATAGGAAAAGCCCATTAAATAAAAGAACGAATATAATATATATATATATATATATATATATATATATATATATATATATATATATATATATATATATATATATATATATATATATATATATATATATATAAAGTACTTATTAATTTCGTGACCTAAACTGGTCACCTTCTCAAAGTACCTTGAAAAGGTGACCAGTTTAGGTCACGAAATTAATAAGTACTTTTTACATATATATTTTCGTTGTTTTATTTAATGAGCTTTTCCTTATATATATATATATATATATATATATATATATATATATATATATATATATATATATATATATATATATATATATATATATATGTAGTCTTCATGACATGAAGACAATAATACAGAGATCAGTCCACACTTAGAAAGGATTATTATACTTAGTAGATGCTCAAAATTTTCACCCTCCACTGGGCCTCATCAGGAGCTCCTGATGAGGCTCGGTGGAGGTTGAAAATGTTGAGCATCTGCTGTTTATATTAACCCTTTCTAAGTGTGGATCTCTCTCTCTCTCTCTCTCTCTCTCTCTCTCTCTCTCTCTCTCTCTCTCTCTCTCTCTATATATATATATATATATATATATATATATATATATATATATATATATATATATATATATATATATATATATATATATATATACACACATTCAAATAAACACACATTAATTGAAAACATTAAATATTTTTGCCCCTGGCAGGGATGCTAATCTAGATTCGGTTTTACGTCTCGAACTCCCTTTTCTACTAAGGGCTAGGACGGATGCCTTCTTGCGAAGGACTTGTTTTGGCATGTGTAATCGTTACTCTGAGTGTGTCCTCCATATCTCTGGGTCCTCTTTACTTTGACTTTTTTTCTGTCTGTCATTTTCCTTTGTGTGACATTACCTCATCTCTGCCTTGCCCTTAACCTTTTTCTTTTCCTTCGTCTTGGTATTTTCTCGTGCCCGGGCCTTTGTTGATGAGGGCAGTTTCTGCCTGTCCCAGTGTCACTCTTAAAAAAAAAAATGCCCTTACTAGCCTCAGTCCGTGACGGGGCGCGAACCCTCGACCTGCCGACACAGGGTTGCGGACGCTACCATTTAGCCACGGAGACTATATATATATATATATATATATATATATATATATATATATATATATATATATATATATATATATATATATATATATATATATGTCTGTATGTGTGTATCTGTTTGTGTGTATATCTTTATTTTTATATATAATTTTCGAATTCTACATATATGTATAAATTAGGAGGACCAATGTCCTTTTATAACTATAAAATCTCTCTCTCTCTCTCTCTCTCTCTCTCTCTCTCCAGGCTTAAATATGAAAAGACTTATGAAGTGCCTTTGACACATTTTTACTATCATAACTGTAATATTATCCTTATTGATATCAGCAGCTATCTGTCTTGGTAGGTTAATATTGGATATCACCATCTTCTGATATTTTACCGCCACTATTATTTCAATAAGATTGCCATTTCCTATTATTGAAATCAAACTAATAAATTAATTAAATTATATCGATAATCAATACTTATTGTCAAAGACTGCTCAATATGTTATGCAGGAAGAGTACCTGTGCGACATTCCGCCATGCACTGTTATTGGCATAATAATAATAATAATAATAATAATAATAATAATAATAATAATAATAATAATAATAAGTCAATGAGCTTATATATTATTATATATTTTCCCCATCCTCTCCTGGAATGCGATAGCGTCACCCCCGCCCAAACAGCCTCCTCTCTTTACATGACACAGGAGGGCGACAACCATTTATAACTCCAACAGAAATTTAGTACCTATCTAGGCCACGAGGGGGAAAAGGAGCTGGTTATTTCCATGAAATAGGAGAAAGAAGATGATAAGGAAAGCAAAGAAAGTGTAGCAGGGGCAAAGGAACACACTCGTGAGAGAGGAGTAAAGTTAAGAAAAGAAAAAAAAGGGATTTCGTAAATGTTATTCTAGAAAATACTTTGGACATTTAATCTTACAATCTTAATTTAAAAAAGTAATTGCCTTATTTGTTGATTTCACGTTCAAAAGGGCATTCGTTTGAATTAGGTATAAGTTACTTTAGATTTAAGGATTTCAATAAAGGCAGTGCTAATTGTAATAACTCCAATAATTTCAAAACTAATAAAAAAAAAACCTGTCACCAACAATAAATTTTCCATAGCCGTTAACAGTACAGTAAAACAGGTCGTTTTCCTGTGCGTTGTACACTTTTTAACTGCAAACTATGACCTTAGTCTAGACCAGCACTATTTTAGAAACCATTTGCTGAACATGAATACAAAACCTTTCCAGCACTGAATATCAACAGGGATGAAGCACTTTTACCACGGGAGAACTCGAGACATACCAATGTAATTTCACTTTCAACTGCGTCTGAGAGCAGGAATTTTGAACTAATTTTTCTACCATAGTTCTACAATGAACAGTTGCGTCAATTTTGAAAATGCAAGTAACTAAAACCAAAAACCTCGCCATCCTTAGGCCTGTATATGATGACACCAGAT
>JAXCGZ010021019.1:0-5000 GCA_037179515.1 Halocaridina rubra | reverse complement strand
TGGCCAGGACAGCTCGATTTTTCCTTCCTTTAGTTATGGTCTTTAACTATGCCTACATCTACACCAAATATTCTGTCGTATTCGTTGCACATCTCTCATTATCCGCCCACATCTGACAAGTCATAACGCTCCACATCTCTGTTTCTCTGTGCTTTCCTTCTCATCATTATTAGATCTTCATTATTTTGATCATTCTTTCAGCCTCTCTTTTTAATGTTTATCATTCTCTTATTTACGACTTTTTCTTACATATTCTTTTGGTGTGCCCGGGCCAGACGAGGGTCATACACCTTACCCGTCCAGGAAGAGTCACAAGAGTCGACTAAATGGGGCGGAGCCAGGGGAATGGGAATCCCTTCCTCAGTATTTTATCTTCCCAAAGAGTCAGAGTATTTTACCTTAACACAGGGACTCCCTCATAAAGTGAAAAATGACTCATGTATATAATAATAATAATAATAATAATAATAATAATAATAATAATAATAATAATAATAATAATAACTGGAAGAGAAGTTAATATTTATTGAAGCAGCAGCAACAGCAGTAATAATAGTTGTCAACTGCAAGTCCTTGTTAATTTCACCAAACTGGCTAAAACATTTAAAATCAGCACTCTCTCCCTCCACTTTCCTAAGGGCTACTCAAAACATAGATACTTATTTTTTTTTTTATACAAAACAATGGCAATAATAACGTATAACTGTGACAATAAAAGAAGTAATTTACAGCGCTTGTGTAGACTAGTAGAATGTGACAAGATAAAAAAAAGAAAGAAGAAAATGCGGTTAATGCGTTATCAGTGTTTTCGGAAAAAATTTAGTGAGTAACGCTCAAAGCGTTATCGGGACTGAGGGGGGGGGGGGTTGACAAGAACTTGAAAACTAGCTATACAGTGCTTAAGCTAGCTATGCTTTGTAGGTTATCCTATAGCTGTCATATTTGTTTTTCAAATTATCTACCTACCAATATAATGATAATAATAAAAAAGATTATTATTGCTAGTACACAGTTTACATTAAGCAAGGTTAGGTTAGCTTTCTAGTAGTTTGGGTTAAACCGATTTGTAAAAAAAAAAAAAAAAAAAAATCAACAAATTTCAGGGTAACGGCAATTTTATGCAAATACCAAGGAAATATTTTGACCAACCATCAAAATCTTACCGTAAACACTTATATTTATTTTGTTATGTGCTAGGTCCTAATGCACATTGGGAGCTCGTAAAAATCGCAGAAGGCCTTTTCAAAATATTCTCAAAATACGTATAGAAATAGAGGGCAAGAGGCTTTTAGACGCCTTGCAATAAGACTAATTTCGAATACCAACGAGGTTAGTAATTTATGTTATTCTTACCGGTTCCACGAGACAGCCAATTGCTCCAGGTGCAGTCAACTTCAATTTGATAAATTTTCCCACTGTTGATAAGAAAAACTGTACAATCGTCACCAAAAAAAAAATATATATATATATATATATATATATATATTTTCTCTGGCTTCACTGCTGGCTATCCACAATAGATATTCAAAACATCTTGCCAGTTATTTTTTCTTTTTAAGAATTCCATACAGGTTCTCCTGTTTAGTTTGAAGCCATTATTCATACGCGTACATTTAATATTTTTTTTAACATACATATATCAACATAAATCACTTTATTGACGAAAGACACTTCGGGAAATGACACAAGCACAACGACCTTTCCTGTTTTCATTCATGGGAAACACGCCAGCAAAATGCATGGAATCACAGAAGAAACCGGCTCAATCCCTCCCCTAAAATACAACATAACACAAATTTCAAGGTTAAGGTTGCCACAGCCTGATAGAGGGAGGGAGTGAATGACCTGACCCCTGAATCTCTAGCCTCCTACTGCTTTCGTAGTGTTGCTGGGAAAGATCAACATCGTTTACAAAAATGTCATGAGGGGGGAGAGCAAAGCTCGAATCCTGGATTACGTGACTTGTCAGTCAAGGGTGTACTACAGAAGACATCATGAGAATGTGGCATTTGTTGGCCCGGCGAGGTCCTCTTAAATTTGCTACACAATGTATTACGATGAAAACATGACATCACTCTCGGCGTCTTCGTCTGGCAGCGTCGTGACATGACTGAACTTGTGCGTATTGATCGGCTGGTGGCGGAGAGGGGAGCTAAAAAGGCGGTGGGTGATAGGGGGAGGAATTGCTTTGGAATACGTTTTGGAGGTAGGGGGAAGGAGGATACTCGAATGAAAGGATCACTTGCGATGATGAATTTATGCACGATTATATAATGTCTGTTTATTCCCCATTGGAACATTTAGAGCTATTACTATACGAAGATTGAGTTTATGTGTACACAAAAATATTAATAAATACTCCCTGTAGCACATATGGATCTTTATGTGAAACACTCCGTATTTGGACCGTAGTTTCACAATCAGTCTCAATTCGAATAGGGGTGGACACATTAATATCGGAGCTGGGGCTAAATACGTAGGATAGACCAGCCATTTTTTTTTTCTTCTTAATAGCAAAGTATTTGATAACTTCGTTATCTGTACGCCACTCTCGTGATCAAAATTTATGACTATTACATATTAACCTAACTTTGCCTTCAAGTTAAGCTAGAATAGGCTGAGAAATGATGAAGAATAAATTGTCATAACAAGAAAGCGTGGCCTGCAATATCGAATTTTTCTTTTTTTGTACATAGACGTGATTCGATCTGAATTAGAGGCCAAATTAATGGCCTCTTCCTAACATTGCTGCTCACCTACCAACTCATGGACCAGGAACTTTCTTCTTTTGCCCGAGGAAGCCATGCCCAGCCTTGCCAAGTGGCGTCAGCTGGCTCAGAGCCAAACATTCAAGACGACTCTTTAGATCCAAGCAGACATATTATCAGTGTAGCTGTACACTAAGAGATAATCCGAAAGAAAAGAAAAAAATCTAAATGCAATATATCTGCTTCCCCCCCCCCACTCTCACATGAGAAAGTAGGTCACCTTTGTATTGATATAACTCTTACCACATCCCCCAACTTTACCCTCCTACTCTTCTCGGGGCGGGGAGGAGAATCCGTCAAGAGGGGGGAGGGAGCTGCAAGCGATGTTATGTAACAAACAACCAATAGTGAGCGAATGAATCCGTACTTCCTGTTACAGAGGCTGTTTACTTGGTAGATTGCCTGCTTTCGTCATATTTCCTCTTAATTTAAGGTCTCCTTGCATAAACCATTCGTCTCATTCAGTTTTATACAATCTTTCTTTATTAATGTCATAATACATCGGGATTGCTAAACAAATATACAAAAAGGTTAAAGCAAAAGGCCTATTCTTTTCCCATCCGAAAAATAAGGTACGAGGACAACTTTGGATCATTCTTGAAAGTTTGAGGATTCTTGGATGGAATCTGTTACGTTAGGATTTTGTTTGCAGTGTATTAAACAGGGGATGGACAACTAATATTTAGTCATTAACAGTAGGCAATTCTAACACTGCTACTACTAGTACTACTACTACTAATAATAATAATAATAATTTTTTATGAGCGCAACAGTGGGACAGGCAAGAACAGTGCCCTCATCAGGCCCGGGCACGAAAAAACTTAAAGACGAAGAAAAATAAGAAAGCTAAGAATTAGACAGAAATAAGAGAATGATACACAATACAAACAAACAAACAAACAAACATTTATTTCCATTTTTGCACAATGGTTATTCTGCTAAGATTAAAATTGATTTATAAATAGACATGTAATTTGAACTAAGGGGGTAATAAATACTTTTAAATGTAGCTTTCCTAGAAAATAATCCGGTTCCGGTTCCGGTTCCGGTTTTACGTCACGGACTCCCTTATCAACCAAGGGCTAGGACGGTTGCCTTCTTGCGAAGGACTTGTTTTGGCAAATGTAATCCTTACGCTGAGTGCATGCCTTTGCTAACCTCAGACCGTGACGGGGCGCGAACCCTCGACCTGACGCCTCATAATGCTGTATTAAAATGTTAACAATAATGTTAATAATAAAGTAGTAATAATATCACTCGATACAGTATCGTTATTATCGGCATCATCACCATATTTGTTTTCCTTACAATGAGAATAATTAGTTCTTAACAAAGAGAACAGAGAAGTCGATATCAGTTTAAATATAGAGAGGTTAGTGTCTAGGGAAATTGCATTAAATCATGAAGTTTAGTTTATGTGTAAGCAGCAACTATTTGTCCAAATGAACTGCAAAGGAGGATGCATTTTTAAGATGCTTTGGAATATTGTTCCTGAGCGTTGGCCCTTTAATAGTGATCATCTTTGAACCTGCTTCTGTGTTTGTTCTCTGAATAAAGAGCCCACTACTCTGTCTTGTGTTGGTTCCCCTTATATCCCTGACTGTTTTTAAATCAAATAGCCAGCTAGGATAAAGATGGTCCAAAATTTTGTATACAAAAACATAAATAGCATAAGCGACCTTGTTTTCTGCCCACAGCCACCCAAGTTTATTGAGAGCTGGTGTGATGTGGCCATATTTCCTTATCCCTCCCAGGGCAACTCGAGCTGCAAAATTAATAAGCTTCTGTATTCTGTTTATCTGAGTCTTAGTGGTAGCTCCCCAAACAGTTGTGCAGTAATTAATATGACTTAGGGCTAGAGATTCAACAATAGTTATTTGAGTGGTAGTCTCAAAATTGTCTTTTATATGTGATAAGTACATTAATGTTTCTGTAACCTTTTTGTATACTTTATCTATGTGGGAATCAAACAATATGTAGGTATAAAAGTTAATTCCTAGGTTTTTGACTGTTTTGCTAGGTGTTATGTATAACTTTTGTGCTGATTAATTCGTGCGCTTTGCATTGCGCTATTGTTTTGTTGTGTTTACTGAGGTAGAACCCGCCATGTCGGACATCTAAGTTTGAGTAATAAAATCTCCACTTTTCTCACGAATTTTAATGGCATTCTCCTCACCCATCTTTCTCAAAGTATGGAGCAAATGGCGACGAGGTACAAAGGACCAATGAAGT
>JAXCGZ010021018.1:67500-85000 GCA_037179515.1 Halocaridina rubra | reverse complement strand
TGACCTTAGTTAAATATTAAACATAATTATAACCCTTGAGTATTCAAATTATTTTCCTCAAATCCTGTCGCAAGTTGTATATGCGTGAGAGGCATAACTCGGGTTTTATGATTTTAACAAGTGTTATACCTCTTAAACGGAGATCAGTAGATCTTGAAAGCGACACGAATTTATAAATATCCACAACTGCTTTCGGGGCCATTAATTTCTTGCAACATTGAAAACATTATACTGTTGATTTCTTAAATTTTAATGACGAGAAATTGAAATTGCAAAGACGATTAACTTGAGAAAACTGGGACTCTAGTTCAGTTCTACCTTTTAATTCATCCTTACTCTATCTAGATGAAATATTTACCCATTTTGAGAGTGAAAACTTCATTAGAGACTTTACTATAATTGGGTAATAGAGCGTTCTAGTTTGCATGGGAATATCTTTAAGCGTCAGTATTAGAGAAGTAAAAGAAAATAAAAATTAAAACTGTTAGTTTGATCCAGTTTTGTTTATTCAACCTTGATGAATGTAGGTCAAGGTTTTTAAGGGGAGAGGAAGGTCTGCAGTATTTTTATGGCGCCCTCTTGGGATTTGAAGCCAGATCGAGACTCGAACTTTTAACATCCTCTTTCTCGTTTCCTAAAGTATTTTATTACCCTTCGGCCCTGAAAACTTAAGGGCAGGTCGTCTTTATTTGAGAATTATATTCTTCTTCTTCTTCTTCTTCTTCTTCTTCTTCTTCTTCTTCTTCTTCTTCTTCTTCTTCTTCTTCTTCTTCTTCTTCTTCTTCTTCTTCTTCTTCTTCTTCTTCTTTTATTTCTTTCTCTTCTTATTCCTAACTATCTTTTTCTTCCTCTTATACTCTTCTCCCCCCCTCCTCTTAAACCTCATCTAATTTAACTGTTTTCAATTTTTATTTTATTATTATTACTTCATAACTTTCATAAAGCCCTTTTACGCTTAAACTATTTACTAACTGAATTCTTAGTTATATGTTATCATTACATCTTCATTTTTCTGAGACATATTTTTGTTCCTCCTTTTATTCGGACTCTGCATTTTTTGTTTAGTTTGACACGAAATGGAAAGGCTCAGATATTTTAACTCTCTTCGATTATCTATAAATAATGTCCAAACTCCCTTCCTCAATCTTTCGTACGAGTTTGTATAAATAAAAAAAAATAATGTTAAATTATTAAAAATTATCTATGTTTATGTGAGAACTAATTAAAATTTTTGTCAGCATGTTTGAAATTTGTTCTGTCTGTGACTGTCCATGTTATTAATAATGTATGTTGCATAATATTTATTTTATCATTTATTTATTGTTTCGTTGTTTTTATATATATTTATATGTCAGCTTATTCATATATATATATATATATATATATATATATATATATATATATATATATATATATATATATATATATATATATATATATATATATATATATATATATATATATATATGTATATATATAAATTTGAATGGATTATTCTTGCAACAACCTATTTTAATAGTACTAATTTATGTAATAGATATTACTAAATTACAACTTTATCTATAATCCTCCATCAGGTAATCCCCTTACCATGAGTAAATTTTAGAGCTTGCAGAATATCATCCTCTACCTCATATGTCATAGTTTATGGAATTAAAGGTGTTAAGTTCCCTCTCATCTCTGGTTCGTGCTTGTCACCATCATTTATCTTTTGACTAATGATGAGAGAATATGGTGGAGACATCTACTGGGCGAGAGAGAGAGAGAGAGAGAGAGAGAGAGAGAGAGAGAGAGAGAGAGAGAGAGAGAGAGAGAGAGAGAGAGAGAGAGAGAGAGAGAGAGAGAGAGAGAGAGAGAGAGAGAAAAATTCTGCATATATTTCTTTCTAAATTGCAGGTGGTCATCTTAGGTTAGTATCTAGAAAAACGTGTTTCATTTCAGGGTTCCCTAATGATGAGTACTGATTCGATTACTGTCTATAGAATTTCTTTATACGACGCAAGTGGCATAAACTGAAATTTTATACATTCGGGATTTATAAATGTATTAATGAATCCAGTATGAATATAACTTATTAAAATTCTTTTTTTTTCCTCGCCAAACTATCAGATTCTTATTCTCCAAAGAACCTTAGAATTTCCTTTTAGTTAAAAATATAACTCCTATGTGCAAAAAAAAAAAAAAATAATAAAATAAAAAATAATAATACTAATACTAATAATAATAATAATCTAGTAAACTCATATCTGCATTTTTTTTTCATAACTTATTTAGACTTTTAGATTGTAATAAGATAATGCTGTGTACTTTTACCTTCTTTAAATCATCCTCATCTCACCAAATTATAATTTGTATCCGCTAAAGAAACACTGGACTTTATTTTAGTTAAAAGTATAACTCATAGTCATTAAAAGTAATATAAAATGAAATGCCAAGAACCTCATACCTGAGTATACTATGCGATATATAATATTTTACGTGTTAAAACTGTATTAAGAAATGCAGTTTAATTTTAGCATTTCGAACTCCCTCTCTTCTCTTCAAACTATCATTTATATCCATCACAAAAACTCAAAGCTTCACTTTACCTTAAAAAAAAGGTAATAATTTTTATTAATCAAAAGTAGAGTAAAAAATAAAATAAAATTCTCGAAAAACTCAGCTCATCCTCCAGCAATGTTCATATTCCCTGATATTTTATGCCATAATGCAGCAGTCTCTCAAATGGCTTTTGTCGGACGATAAATCTCTTTCTCAACTTCCCTCATTTTTTTTCCTTTATCATGTGTTCGATATTTCTCATATTTACTACTTTAGCCTTCTTTGTTTTTCACGCTTTTTCACACTTCTCATGGTTATACAGATTTTTTTCTACCATCTCTTTCACACTTTTCATACTCCATTCTCATTCTCTTTACCCGTTTATTATGTACTTATTTTTTCATATTTACTCCTGTGTCTGTATTTGGTCTTTTTCACTTCTTGTCATACTTCTCATTGTTATACAAATTTTTCCCTATGGAAAAATTATCATACACTTTTTTTTTACCTCTGATGCTCATTTCTCACGCGTGCTATCTTATTCATATTTCTACTCTTGTCTTACTCTACTGTCTTTTCTTACTCTTTACATACTTTTCATTGTCAAACACTTTTCCTATTAATTTTTATCAAAGTTTTCACACTCTGTTTCATTCCAGTTTCTTGCTTAGTATCAGTTTCATTTTTTCATGCTTACTCAAGCGTTTGTCTTCCGTCCTTTTTACACTTTCAAGTTCAGTAATGTTTCCTACTTTTTTTTCTTAAATTTTTCACACTATTTTTGCTACTTTCATTTTTACGTTTTTCACATACACACTGCAATAGTTTCGTAGTATTTGTCTTGTGTATATCACAACTGTGTCATTATTCTGATAATTACTTTTTTACTTTTGACATGTTATTCTATCTCCGCGTATGTCTGTCTGTATTAGAATTACTTTCTTGTATTGATTTTTAGTATTTTTTTTTAGCTGTATCGTTTATAAATTATAATCGTGGATATTTTGTCTTTGTTATATTAATGTAAATTTTCGGACCCGTCCCGCAGCTCCATGTGAAAAAAAAAAGATTAAAATATCCCATTCGCTTTTCCTAGAGTAATTACTCTCCCATATAGATTATTACTTTCTATTTTCGCACTCCCCTATCTTTCTAATCAAATAGTTTCGTTGTTTTATTCCTTGGTTTTCCCTCTCCCCTTTTTAAGCGTGAATTTCTATTCTCTCTTTTCCTTTATCATTTTCTCCACTGTTGTGGAAAATTAATATCATTATTTATCATGTTCATTTATCTTCCTTTCATCATCGTCTGGTTATTTTCTTTTCATTATCTTCTTGATTTGTGTTTAACACGTTTCCTTTTTTTTTAAATGGATGTTCAGAATGTATTAATCCTTGATGAAAATTTAGCAAGATTCACCATCATTTGTAGTTTCTTATTTCTATTGCCCTTTAGGTTCTGATATACTATTCGCTTCTATATATGTAACAGTTCATTCTGTTATTAACAGTTTTTGTTAGCTGTTCATTCTAATATTTTTGTGTCCTTTTTAATTATACATTCTCTCTAATGTTTTATATTGTTTATTGGACCAGATTTCTCTCTCTCTCTCTCTCTCTCTCTCTCTCTCTCTCTCTCTCTCTCTCTCTCTCTCTCTCTCTCTCTCTCTCTCTCTCTCTCTCTCTCTCTCTCTCTCTCTCTTTCTCTCTCTCTCTCTCTCTCTCTCTCTCTCTCTCTCTCTCTCTCTCTCTCTCTCTCTCTCTCTCTCTCTCTCTCTCTCTCTCTCTCTCTCTCTCTCTCTCTCATCCTATTCTCCATTGTGATGTATTTGATACTGTATTATCAACAGCTTTCTTTAGCAGTTATTAATATATATATACCAATCTGTCTGTGTCCCCCCCATAATGGAGATTTATAATGGAACATAAAACGTAAATAAAGAAAACTTCCAGTTATATTATAAATTGGTCCAGTCATTTCTCTAAGACAAAACTTGTTTGGGTTGCATTTGGCTGTTTCAGTAAATACATATGAGAATTCTTACATCGCAAGCCTCGATGTTATTGTATTTCCCAATTGCTTTGTATCGGTAGGCAGAGTTTCTGTTAACAAATGTGTTCTCAGTGTTGAATCCGTAATTAATTTACTGGTGCTGTCTTATGCGCTGACATTTGTTTTTAATTATAATTATCATCTTATTGTCTTTAAATGTATAACAATGAGCTCTTTTTTCTAGTTTCCAAGGTGAATTTATCGGTTCATGAGGACAAGAATCGAGTTCCATCTGTAAAAGGAGCAACGGAACGCTTTGTGTCTTCACCAGAAGAAGTTTTCGAAGTCATCGAAATGGGCAAATCTAATAGACATGTTGCTGTCACCAGTAAGTTTTTATTTATTCAAAAATTATGTTTTATTTTTTGCTGATCGTAAAGTATATTATTTCGCACATGAAAGTATTTTTAAAAGTGCATATTTCCTGAGAGCGGATTCTTAACCCTCTAAGGAACATGCCATAATATTTATTGATGGTGATGATTGTAAGTTACAAAATCCTAGTTTTGTATTAATTTCAATTAGGTTTACAGTTTACCTTTAACATTTAATGTCTTCTTGTGAAAGGAGGACCAAAATGTTGTGAGAAACATTAAAGAAAATACAGATTAAAAGGCGGAATTATACTTGGTTAAAATTGTTCTGTGTGAATATTTAAGTAATTTAAGCTGCTTACAGAACAGTATGGTGTGTGTAGATATTTTTGTGATGGATGAAATATGTAAAACTTAAAAATGCAAGCAGTGAAATATTTTTTTTCTATTTTTTATTATGAATGTGAGGTAAAAGATATTATACCTCTCCAATAATATGGATTTGATTTTATCATTTTATATACGGTATGCGTGTGAATATATATATTTTTTTAATTTCTTAGAACACCGTGTTAAACTTTGCATACTCTAGATTGTTATCTTTTCTTGACATTTGTTTAAATTTACAGAAAAACTTAGTGTATGACGAAATATCTGGAAGTATCAATTTATTTCAACAAATTCTTGAAAGTTGAAAAAAGAATTTACATTTTGAAGGCCTTGAAAGAACTCAGTGGTATGAAGGGAACTGGAAGAACAAATAGATGAGAACTGAAGTGGAAGGAATGAGAATTGGAAAGAGATTTGTCCAGGGAAAAAGAAAGATTAGATGATATAAAAGTTTATTTTTTATGCTAGGTCCACTCAGTTTTCATGGCTAGAGATGTACACATCACATTTTTTTTCGCATTTATTGTTGTTAATGTCGCTATTCACAAAGTTCAAACGGGAAAAAAAGAGCACCACTGTAGCTACATTCTCTTAACAAATGTAAAAACAGATATTTTCGAGACAAACTTATCTCCTAGGCTTTATTTAAACCTGTATTTATTATCGATGGATGGATTGTTTAGCAAATGATATGCGGGCTAAAGGACTAAGGGAACAGGATGCGCGAGACTAGAGAAGGTGGAAAAGCATAACAAGAAACAGCAACCCCATGTGAAAATAGGTTAATGCTGAAGACGAAGAAGAAGATTAAGTACAATTCTATTTCAGCGTTGCTCTGAATATGATGCTTTTTTCATTATCTTTAATGTTGATTTTTATTTATTTACAGACATGAATGAGCATAGTTCGCGTTCCCACAGCGTCTTCTTGATCCAAGTGAAACAGGAGAATATTGAAAACCAAAAGAAACTTCTTGGCAAGCTTTATCTTGTTGATTTAGCCGGTTCAGAAAAGGTTTGTATCCTTGAGATCACTCGTATGATTACTGTATACTCATATATTTATTTGTGCATAAACTTGTATTATGTTGACTAAGTTCATCTGCAAAATAAATTCGAATGGCCGATTATTTACTCATTAACTTAGTGAATTTCAGTCTACCTTTAGAACTTTTTTTTCTTTTATCTTATCTTGACCTGATTGACGAAGGTCTTATAGAGACATTTTTTCTTTCTTGGTGACAGGTTGGAAAAACTGGTGCCGAGGGTGTCGTTTTGGACGAGGCCAAAAACATCAATAAGTCTTTGTCAGCTCTCGGCAACGTTATTGCTGCCCTGGCTGATGGAAAGGTATACGCTTATGCTGTAATTGTTTTTGTCCCCTTTTCTTAAGTCTAATATTGAGCAATATTATTATTATTGTTTTGGTGTGTATGTGGATAATAAAACATATATATTGAAGTATGTTTTTTAACTTATTCTTCAAAAAGCAGTACAGAGGCTAGTAATAATGCAAATAACATTACTAATAATCCTAAAATTAATAGTATCAGAAATGCTAACAATATTAACAACAATAACAACCAATAGAATAATAATAATAATAATAATAATAATAATAATAATAATAATAATAATAATAATAATAATAATAATAATAATAATACTATAAATAATAACAAAAAAACAATAGCAACAATAATATTAAAAATAATTATGATAATAGTAAAGTAATACCGCAAATATATATATATATATATATATATATATATATATATATATATATATATATATATATATATATATATATATATATATATATACTTCTTGGCCACTAGTAGGAAAAAATTTGCATTCACCACGATCCACACATACCTCAACTTATCCCCAAGGAGCTAAGAGGAGTGGTTGAGGTATATGTGTATCGTGGCGAATGCGTGCTTCTTGGCTCAGCCACCCCACTTACGAGGGGGAATGGGGCCATGTATATGATATATATGCAGTATATATATATATATATATATATATATATATATATATATATATATATATATATATATATATATATATATATATATATATATATATATATATATATATATATATATATATATATATTGAAGTAACTCATTTTTAGTTGTCTATTAATAGAGTGAATTAAAATTTGAGTTAATTGTGTTATCAGTTATTTGAAATAAATACATACTTTTTTCAAATTAATTCGTTGACGGACACGGGATGTAAATGTGCAAAATATAATTTATTGCTAAAACTAAATATTAGAAATAATATTCTCGAGGTGTATTACTACAGAGTTCATATTCATGGCATGAAACTGTCGCATTAAACATATATATTTTGCATTATTGTTTAAAGATCTGAGCATTAATATGATGATTTAGTCCTCTGCAGTGTACAGTATATGCTTATTAAAATATTTTGTATACGGCTAGTAGATTAATACCTTTTCTCTTGGCAAAATATGTATTTTTCAGGAGCAAGTAGCATAGAGTTCAGAGTACATTAGCTTTATGAACAGAATAGAAATCTAATTTACCTTTGTACTATCAGGGCCACGTCCCCTACCGAGACTCCAAACTGACGAGAATCCTGCAGGAGAGTTTAGGTGGCAATGCTCGAACAACCATTGTTATTTGTTGCTCTCCTGCCTCCTTCAACGAGTCTGAAACAAAATCCACACTCGATTTTGGAAAAAGGTATTGTGCTCTAAGTGATGTTTTAGGCTTAACCTTACGCGATTGAATTGAAAGTTGCACAACGGAAATGTTAATTTTTTTTTCCCCAAGAAAATATCTTAAGGGAGACAGGAATTGCCAACCCCCAGTTCCCGTGTAAACTATAGCTCACTGTTAAGACGCACAGGAAAAGCGAAAATAGTATTCAGTATTCCCAGTCCCTGGCAATATTTAGAATTCTTATGGTGTACCATCAGCATGTAGGTTCTGCAGTGTTTGGACTCTATGTCCAGTGCTAGGATAATTTGTATAACTTTTATAAGCTTACATTGCATTATTTCAGAGCCAAGACTATCAAGAATTGCGTCAGTGTTAATGAAGAACTCACAGCAGAAGAATGGAAGAGACGCTTTACCAAGGAGAGAGAAAAGGTGTGTAAAGCATTTGGAGAAGAAATAAATTATATTTTAATTTCCAGTTATCAAGGAAACACTTCTTTATTAGGGTCCAAACTTATTGATGAAAAACTTAATGTTACATATTGTAAGATTGTGGAAGTAAAGGTGAAAAATTTAATGTTACATATTGTAAGATTGTGGAAGTAAAGGAGACGAAATTGTGGTACATTTTGAGTTATTCTTTTACGTTCATTGGAAGTATGAACTAAATATTAGATTTTTATTTGCAGAATACTAAGCTGAAGGCACAAGTTGAGCGTATGGAAGCTGAACTAGAACGCTGGAGAAGGGGAGAGAAAGTGTCCTCTGAAGAACAGATATCAGTTGATATGGAAAAATCTATGGTGGAAGGTAAGTTAACTATGGGATCATATTTGTCAGGTATAAATGAAGAATTTTATCATTTGCTTATTTTTATGGCTAGTTTTTAAGTTTAAAGAACATTTCTTTTTTCATTGCTTTAGATGGCTTGCCTTTTTTACCAGTTTTTATATTCAGCAAACCATTTTATTTTTCTAAATTATGGTATGATTAATTACATTTTATCTTGTCTTTGTACTTTGTTTATATTTTTATGATTAGGAACTATGTATTAAAGGTATTTTTCAATAATATTCTTCAAATAATTTTATTTTTCTAAATTGTGGAATGATTAATTGGATATCCTCTTCGGCTCCTATTTTGTTTCTTTTATTTCCTATCGTTTTGGTTGTATTCTTAATCTTGACAGTTTGTGAAAATATCATATATCCCTTTACTGCTGACTTTGAGTATTGTATATGGCTTACATAAAATATGCTATCATACGTTTGCGGATTGTTTAATATGCCCATTGTTCATTAACCTGACTACCATTGATTGAAAGATGGTACAGTATTTATGACTATATGTGCCATATATAATACTGTCCCAAATATATTTCTAAGTAGTTTTGGCTTCCACTGTGGCTACAATTTTTAATATGCCTCTGGATTCTTGTATTTTTTTAGTCATTAATTTAATTTCTTTCGCACAGAAACCAAAAAACCAACACCACCAGCACGCATGAGCAACGAGGTCCATGATGCTTGGGAAAAAGAGAGGGAACAACTCTATCTTAGTCTGGATGAAAAAGATGAAGAGATCAACCAGCAGAGTCAACTGGCTGAAAAACTTAAGGAGCAAATGCTAGAGCAAGAAGAGGTACCATTACAAGGAAAATTTGTTTCAGAACATGCAAAAATACAAACTTCTAGAGTTAAATAATAAATATTTTCAGCAATAGAATCCGTGTTGGGTTTGCATTCTGTTTCTCGATATGTATTCTCTATGATGTTTTATTCTATAAAAATATATTTAAAACTTAAATCAATGAATGACACACGTATATAATTGTAAGTATCTTGTGAAGAGTTTCACCTTGTCATCAATATCCAAAAGCTATTGCCAGATCAAGTTCTTTGGTTCATTCTTAATTAGAATTAATACCAGCGTATTACCTTTAGATATATTGCATATTATTCTTAATTTTTTTTTTGTCAGAAAATGGCTTATGCAAATGGAGTGTTGCTCTAGGCATATGGTATATATCCTTATATATTTAATGAACAAATGCTAGTTACTAATTACTGTAATTGAAAATTCTTTAAGTTTTGTGTTTACATCTGTTACTCAGCTCATTATTATTAATTTGTTGTTCTAGACATGTTGCTTTTTATATTATCATACATGATCATATGCTGATGACTGCTCACTAGGAAATGCTTTCATTATTGCTTGTTTTATGTCGTTACTTCAGCTCATTGCTGCCACCCGTCGAGATTATGAGGTTTTGCAAGCTGAGATGTCAAGGATTCAGGCTGAGAATGACTCAGCCAAGGATGAGGTCAAGGAGGTCTTACAAGCCCTTGAGGAACTCGCTCTCAACTATGACCAAAAGAGCCAAGAAGTTGAGAGTAAATGCAAGGAGAATGAGACCCTCAACGAAGAACTGAGTGAAAAACAGGTGTGTGTGCATTTTGATTTTTGACTGAATCTTGTATCCATTTTTTCTTTATTTTCTATATGGTCTTGAAATCTTTCTAAGAAGTACCTTAGACTTCATCACATATAAATTAACATTGAAAACAAATAAGAAGTAGTATGCTGAATATGTGTTGCATGATATAAAAATAGACTTGAACCGCAGTAGCTACATAAGTAATTAGAAGAGACATATGAGAGATATTGCTCTGTTAGCTTAGAGTCCCCTTTATCAAAGTGAGAAGACAATATTTGAGGAAGGTATTTATTATGCTGAAATAAAGGTGGAACTTTCTGCTGGAATCGTATGATATATATGCCTCAAAATCTGCAGACTGTCTTAACATCTGTCCAAGGAGAGCTTCAGCAAATGAAGGACTCATCAGTGCATCAACGCAGGAGAATGAATGAGATGTTGTTTTCACTGCTGTCAGATCTGGGTGAAGTTGGCACTGTTGTCGGAGGTAGTGCAGGAGATCTCTCAGTCAAGGTTAGTGAATATGCAAAAGTTTATATCCTATATCTCAAACTCAGTGACTTTCCTCAGCCTACAGAAAGTTAAAGACTTTTAAATACTGGTAGAGAGACTTTTGGTGAAGGTAAAGCGACTTATATCAGTTAGGGTGGTGGAAGACTTGTATAAAATATTTACAAATGGCAATTTTGTAGTCGGAATGACTGAGAGTTTTCCTCAGTGAAATTAGTTGACAGCTAATAACATACTTACCTTTAAGGAAAATTGTAACCATATTTGGTGAATCAGATAACCTACAATGGGATGGAGAGGCAAGAGCAATATACTCTCTCCCACAATCTCATACGGTATGCATGTATCGCTTACAGCCACTGACCCTTTCTCCCAAGCAGGTCTTGACTCCTTGCAGATAATCCGATAAACTCTATCAAATTAAAAGATAACAAACTAGTGAACTTCCATTTTCCTTTTTTTAAACTACATTACTACTTGTCACCAAATTCAAGAAATTATATGCAGTCTGGTCTCACTCCTATGCTTTACCTGTTATGTTACTGCAATCAATCAATTTCTGCATCTTGTTTGCAGTATATCTCAAGCTTCTCTATTTTCATATTTTGTATCAGAACATCCATTAAAACTGGAATACACTGTACTGTAACTGGACTTCTAGATTCCATATTATAGCCTTGTATTTTCTGTCCAGAGAAGGTTTCCAATAAGAGTTTTGTTTAGTGTTGTGCATAATCTTAGGGAACACCTAGCCTGATTTTTCTGATAATACTGAGGGCTAAAGGTTAAGACTGCAAATCTGATAAATTATCAGTTGCTTACGATGTTCCCTTGCAATGACCCAGTAATATGATTTCACATCATTAAGTGAGGTGCCCATTAAGAAGCTACTGTACAGTGAGTCAGGGCAGCCAATTTGAGAATGAAAATTTTGTTGATCTGCCAACCAAAAACTCTGCTCTTAAGAATAATGGTAGCCCAGTGCAGTGCCCTATGTATATCTATTTGTTACTAGGTTTAACTTTTTATACTGATGATACTGTTGCTGTAACCTTCAAAGCATAACACACTACAGTGAATATAAAAGATTGCCAGCCATTTACACTACTCTAAAAATACTATATATCATTGCAGAATTCTGGAGATCCTAATAAGCTTGAAGAGGAATTCACAATGGCCAGACTTTATGTTTCTAAAATGAAGAGCGAAGTCCGTAATCTTGTCCAGAGATGCAGTACCTTAGAAACCTTCCAGGTAAAATATTTTCTATATGTAAAGAACAACATGGGATAATATTATAACATTTATTTTCATCTCAAGATAACTTCCTTCCCCATACTGCAATACTATTTCAACTATATCTCTTCACTTTTTCATCGCCCTTTGAAGTGCAGTGGTACTTGTGACCATTAACTAGATGAGTGGTGGGTTACTTACTGCCAAGTATTGTCAGTTTCACCCAGACATTTTAGCATACAGTGAATTTTATTTAGTTTTATAGCATATTACAAATCTTTATTATTGTAGTCACTATGCTAAGATCATAAGTAAGGCGTACACTTTTCGTTCATAAGGAATTATAGTTATAAAGCCATTTTGCACACACACACACACACACACACACACTAGCTAGAATAGGTGGAAATGTTTTGGAATGGATAAAAACTTACTTAGAAGGAAGGGAACAGAGGGTTAGAGTAAGACACTCAGTGTCTGAATGGAGAAGAGTTAGTAGTGGAGTTCCACAGGGTTCAGTTTTAGGGCCACTTTTGTTCCTTGTATATGTAAATGACCTACCAGAGTGTGTAAATTCATTCATGAATATGTTTGCAGATGATGCAAAGATTGTGAAGAAAGTAAAAAACGAGAACAATGGTAGAGAACTTCAGGAGGATCTAAATAATCTGCATGAGTGGTCAGAAAAGTGGCTAATGAAATTCAATACTTCAAAATGTAAGGTAATGAGAATGGGTACAAGTGCAAGAAGGCCCAAGCTTGACTACTCGGTGGCTGGAGTACAACTTCAAGAGACAGAAAATGAGAGAGATCTAGGAGTAAACATACTGGCAGATTTGTCTCCAGAAATACATATAAATGGCATAGTAAGGGCAGCATATGCATTCTTATCAAATGTAAGGGTAGCCTTCAGGCACATGGACAAGGAAATGTTCAGAAATATTTATGTAACCTATGTGAGGCCAAAACTCGAATATGCAGCCCCCTTTTGGAATCCGCACTTGAAAAAGCACATAGCTAAGCTTGAAAAAGTTCAAAGACATGCCACGAAACTGGTGCCAGAAATACGCAATCTCAGTTATGATGAGAGGCTGAGGGAATTAGACTTACCATCACTCGAAGCTAGAAGAGTGAGGGGGGATATGGTGACAGTCTTTAAATTCCTTCATGGTTATGATAGAGTGGATAGGGATCGATATTTCGATATGGCTGGCTCTAGAACTAGAGGTCATAGTTTGAAGCTTCGTAAGAAAACTTCTTCGCAGGATGTAAGGAAATACTTTTTCAGTGTAAGAGTAGTTGATAATTGGAATTGGCTAAGCGAGGAGGTAGTTAATGCTATCTCAATGCATAGTTTTAAGGACAGGTATGATAAGTATCACTAAGTCTAAAATGGAACCGATGAGGAGACGGGAAGATACGAGCTTTGGGCTCTTTCCCGTAAACACAATTAGGTAATCACAATTAGGTAATCTCACACACACACACACACACACACACACACACACACACACACACACACACACACACACACACACACACATACATATATATATATATATATATATATATATATATATATATATATATATATATATATGTGTGTGTGTGTGTGGTGTGTGGTGTTACGTGTTATATTTTATTAATTATGAATATATTTGCAGGGTGACTGTAATAAAAAGATTGATGATTATGAGCGAGAATTAAGTGATTGTCGACTTCTTATCAGTCAACATGAGGCTCGAATGAAGACCTTGCAAGAAACGATGCATGAGGTTGAAATTCGTAAACGGCAGTTGGAAGAACAGGTAAGAAACAGAATAAGGAAGACACAAAAGTAGATTTGTAATTAATTCCACGCCAATATTATCTTTAAAGTGTCACTTTTGCATATGGCAGCTCTGCATTAATTTTGCATTAATGTTTTTAGCTGCTGCACTTTATATTTCAGACTAATGTAGACAGGACCTCCAGAATCTCTTTCAAAGCTCTACGCTTCAGTAGTTTTTTCAGAAAGCTTCCGCCGATTTCCTTCTACCAGTAAAATTATTCAACTTACAGTATTATGAATAATTATGTGGTCATGTTTCTTTTTCTTTCTGTCCATGGCTCACTTGATTGAAGAAACTCTCATTTCCTCATTAATGTTTTCCTTAATGAACTTGTGCTTCAAGTGGTCAGATATTATGACATTTAAGTTTTATTTAATCAGGTATTAGGTTTGCCCTTTGCAAAATACGTAATACATCCAATTATTCGTAAATGTGAGATGGTTTTAAGAGCTTGAGACTTAACAAAAGGAATGGATAAGCTAAAGCTCAGGGACTAGCTAAAGAATAGCACTGTAGAGTAACATATGTCCCAGAGTTTGAAGACTTTTCTTTTTACATCTAATGGGATATGTACAGCATGCCTTAAAATGAAAATATACTTTTTATAGGTTGATTGCCTTACTGCCGATGTAGCCAGATTAAAAGCTGCTGAAGGCATCCCTGCACCCGATGGTGTGAGCAAAGAAGTTCTTGAACAACAGATGGAAGCCCACAGAGATCTTCATCAGAAACTTGTGGCTCAACTTAGGCAAGAAATCAATGCAAAACAAGCTCTTGTTGATGATCTTAAAGAGTAAGTAGGAGAAAGATTGTGTTCTGTTCTGTTAGCATTGTGTCATCTTTTTACTTGAAAAGTTAGTGATAGCACTTAAGTCTTTCCACCCAATTCTGCAGTAAAAATCTTGTTGTGCCTTAAAGTTTCATCCTTCCACTCATATATTAGGAAGCTAAGTAAGATAAATGACGGTGGTATGATAATCTTAGAACTGTTATTGAATTTGAATTGCAGGTATCTAGATTTCAATGAAAATATATTTACAGAATATGTAGGGGTACAGATTATTAAGGGCTGGTAAGACGCTCTGACTAGCTGCCCTCTTGATGGCAACTCACTCCATTTGTATGGGCTTGCGATTGCCGAATTCTGATTCTACTGACTCAAAAGCGTTGATATACAGTATATAGTTGTCATCAGAGAATGCATGAAGCTCTAAAATTTTGCTCGAATACCATATTTTAATCAATGATGTAATTACATATGTCCTGTTTAACCCATGGGAATGAGCACTTTGATTTCAACAATGATCCTACGCAAGAGGGAAGAACTGTAATAAGCTCTTCAAGAGTAAGTTTTCTCTAATCACCAACAAGGAAAGAGTACCTTAATCATGTGGCATCTCAAAACAGTGATTATGCATTAGTAAAAAATTCTATAGGAATGAACAAATAGTTTACTGATATATTATACTTATGTTAGACTGAGACTTTTTGTGTTAACTTTCCCAAATGTATCAAGACGGAACCAGCACTTTGAGATTTCCCCTCAGTTGTTGGCTTTATACAAGTGGGAAAAGACGCTATTAATATAAATGAATACTGATAATAACCAGAATTTTTTTTAACAGTCAAAACCAAAAACTCAGCGTCGAACATGAACAGTTACGTTCTGAATATAATAAACTCAAAATTGAAGAGGCTGAGAAGAGCACACGACTCCATGAATTAATGTAAGTATTTATTTTATGTATTATTTTCTTTGCCTTCTTTCTGCATTAATAATTATTAAGGCCCTTGACCTTTACCCTATATAATTTCTCATTTTTAGCCTTTTCGGATTACTGTACACTAGTACAGTACGTCACACAATTCATGTATCACAAGAGCTCTCAGTAAGAAACTTTTGATATACTGTATTATCATAAATGAAATCTCCTCTTCCCTTCATACATCCCTCTTACCAGTGCACTGTCATATGTTTTCTTGATATTGTATTTTAAGTATCATATCTAAATGTTCATTGTTATGAACTTCAGCGTCTATATATATACCATGCTTGATATTAAAAATAGACCCCTGTAGCTCATAAATGAGTAATTTTTAGCATTTTCTCCGCATTGAATAACCATGCATAGAGGTATTTTAGTTGTCAGAGATACTCCTCCTTGAAGTCTAGCTTTGATATTTCATCACTGGATGTAAAACATCTTGTCAGGGATTCAGTGCCTTATTAGGTCTTCATGACACAAACTATGCTAACTCTAGCTGACTGAACTCATATATAATGGAGATATTTTATACCCTAGACAAACCCATACAAGTTGCATATAATGAACAGTATTAGTAAAATTATTTTAAAAAGCAGTTTGGAAGTAGAACCACAATACAAGTTGGGCAAGAATGGAGGAATAACTATAATAACTGTAAGAAACACTTGAAAAACTAAGATAGTTTCATTGCTCAGTGAAGAGGATAATATTCTAGAATATTAGGACATTTAGACCAATTCAATGTACCAGACTTTCACAGCCTAAAAAACAACTTCTGTCCAAGCATTGTCTAGGGTTTACAAAGCAAACCAGGAGGGTTTGGGTAGGAGGGAAAACTAAGAACCTTATAAATATCAACAGAAGCAACTCCATCAAAACAGACACCTCAAGCAGATTCCAGTTAGAATATTGCATGTTATTACAAGCAGAAAACGTTAGTACCCCAATTACAGAGAGTAGTTTGAAAAAGATCTGCCAAGTCCAAGGAAAAAGAAATTTGGCAAACTCCAGTAGCATTATTGGCAATATGTGTCATGTACCTTTATAGGGCTGAACACCCTACACATAATATTTTACATCAAATGCTGAAGTACAGTGATTTAAATAAACACTACCAAAATATGCAGTATTGTAATAATCGTCTCTGGATTTATAGACTTCTCGCATGAAGTCAGTAATTGTGAACAAAATATTCAAATGAATACTTATTTCTTTGATATTTTATAAATATTTGTGTATAAGAAATGCATTTAAAGCTTTTTAACACTATGTTTGAATGTGTATGCATTTTTTTTAATATTTTTTAATATATAATTATAAAACTTTGTGTACTATTGCCTACTTATTTATGCGTGTTTAACAGAGTTCATGTAGCTTTGGAAATCTTCCTTATAGCGGTATAGAAAGTGAATCTTTTTTAAATTATGGTATTCATAATATGTAACTGATATCCACTTTCAGCTAATTATATTCTCAAAATATTGTTCAACGAAAATAATAAGGAAGAAAAGTTTTCATGCAAGGCATTAGTCATGATAAGTAAATGAAAGTTTTTTCCTCTTTAAAATGAAAATTTCATGATCAAGAATATATTTATTCATTAAATTGGCATACAGCAACTGACTAAGACTTTCTGATGACCTACTCTGGAACTTTTATCTCACAGAATTACTTGTTGCTTTGCTTGAGTATGTTCTACATAGGCTTGAAAACCTGAGTTGTAAGCAT